>JBBPJQ010000136.1:0-42181 GCA_038088795.1 Boletus rex-veris
GCTGCTATCCACATCATGCCTCGAAAGATATAAAGGGCGACGAAGTTCAACGCAAATGGACATTGAGTGATGCTCCTTAGTAAATGGGTTGTCGAACTTAGATAGTAGTATCGACGGCAATACATTTTCTATTCCTTTAGCTTTCTCCAAGGTACAGACTATTACAAAATAGTTGCAGTCATGGCAGCGTTTTCCCCCCGGAAACACGAGACGAATTGGCCAACAAACTTGACCAGTGTGTATTTCGACCAGGTTATGCTTGATAAAGCAGCTTGTTCTGTTGATTAATAAAACACTGGTATGCAGGGAGATCTGTCACGGATGCGACACCCTGGAGAGCGTCATAGGCAAATTACAAGCTTTAGAGGGGACTCTTTACCTTCCATGACGTGAAGACTTGTACCATCAGTCAGTGTCCGAGTCTTTAGAGCAACCCAAGTATCAACTCACAGTTCTGCGGATCGTATTTCAGCTTGATTGACGACAGCGCCGCATACTTGTACCCGAAGAAAGCTAGAGTTGACACAACAGTAAGCACATCACAGATTCTCTTCGAAACCAAGGTCATGATGGTACCTTCTTGCCAGTCTGCCTCGAACGGGTCTCCTTCGTTTTGGTAGCTACTCTTAATGCCCAACGCGGTCAGCGGCGAGACAGCATTGTGAATGGCCGACATGACCTTTGCGTTCGTCGTCGCATCGACTCCAAGCGTCCATGAACTGCGAAGGCGACGAGTCGTCCAAATCAGTCTTGCCTCTCAACGCGGACGACTTGGGAGAGAGACGTCTGTCGAACACTCACGCAGCGTAAAAGACATGCCATGCGGCTGTATACAGCCCCGGGTTCGCGCCAGTAGTGTTCACCAAGTGGGACGTTGCAGCGGGAAAGGATCCCAAGATGATAACTGGAACATTGCCGAATAAGCCCCCTCCTGACCCGAGAGGTTGGTTGACAATTTGCAGCCCTTTCCAGATTGCCCCGGAAACGGCTGTGATTGACGATGAGTTAGAGGGGTCGATGGAAGATTTGGGGACGAGACGGGAGTTTTGCTGGTTTGAGGCACCGTAGGGGGTGGCCTTGTCAATGTAAGGTCCGAAGTGCTGTAGGATGGCGGCGCTGATCGTGGGGAACGTCAACGTCGTGTTTGAGGTGACCCTGTAGCTTGACGAACGATCCTTGAGCTCTTCGAAGAAGGGATAGAGCTCGGATAGGTCGGCGGTGCTATCGGGCAAATAAAAAGACTGATGGTGTAAGGTGATTGGCGAGGACGAACGAAAGAATTGAGTATACATACAAGCAGGTATTGGTCCTGAAACAAATAGAAAATGGTCGCGATGCCTTTGTTCGTCCAGCCGTTCTGATATTTGGCCAAAAGACTGATAAATTCAATACCAAGAGTAGTCACGTTTTGGAAAGCACTGGGGACGACGGTGAGTTGAGAAACAACGATCGCAACAGGAGGGTGGACCCGAATGGTTGCGGAAGCTACAAGAATCAGGGAAACAGCGTGGGGGACGACATGGATTGCTACGCACTGACAATACCCCAGCTGCCTGCTCCCCCTCCCCGAAGAGCCCAAAATAAGTCGGAATTCTGAGCTTCGTTTACCACCCTAATCCGTCCATCTGCTGTGACAACCTGTCACCGAGTTTGATGTGATGGAACATTCAGGGGAAGTAGAATTACCTCGAATTCGAGGGCATTATCTGCCTGTTTCGGGGGAAATCAGCTTGATCATCCACGGACAAAAGTGGAATCTTACAGCGAGCCCATACACAGGTGTTAGCCTATACCAGAGCCAAAACTGTCAAGAACTGTTTCTCGCGCAAGAAAAAGAAAAAGAAAAAAACCTACATGCTATGTCCACCTCCTTGGAGGTAGCCCCCAGCTGAAATATTTCAATGACAAGTCTGGGAAGCTTAGTGATTAACTCACCAGCTCCAACAGTCAAACAGTCTCCAACGATTGGAGAAAAAAGCTTTGTGGCAGCATAATTGTAAACTGCATCACATGCACTTTGGATACTGCAGGTTCAAAGTTTTTAGGTACTTACTATGGTAAATCTGTACGCCCGCGCCCATAGTCAAGGCGGGAACGGGGGAAGCATCCGACCCCCGGGGAACGAACTCTGGTACGTAGCTGAGATTATCCAACAGGTGCGTGTCCACCTGAAGGGTGGATGGAGCAGCAGAACGCCCTAGATAGTCATGACCTAGGTCCCTTGAATGAACAGAGCCCACATGAAGCAGAGAATAAGCCAAAAGACCTGTATTCTTTACGGTAACCTTCATGCTATGAGCACTCGCCCACTTGACAACCATACTCGCGTCCTGGGCATCCAGGACTGAGATGCTATAAGGCGGAGTCGACCCTTGATAGCATGTTGCATCGCTAATTGGCTGAGGGTCGGAATAGTTCAAAGCGCAGCCTTGGCCGTAGCCACAAGACTCCCAGTTTGACCACAAAAGCGCCGCAGGAACTGCTTCGCGCTGAAATCGTTGGAGTCAATCTCGCAGCAGGGTATGCAGCACACAAAATACTGAAGACATGCCCGCGTGTCGTTATCGTATCCCGAAAGCACCAACTGACATTCTTCTGCATTGTAGAGCGGGTCAGAGGTGTAACAAACAGCTGCCCATGGCCTGAGGGCTTGAAGGCGTCCACCAACGGAGCGGTTCAACGAAGCCCACTCGGAATCACTCGGCCAAGCGCTGCTGGAGAGCGAAGTAAAGGTTGGGATAGCATACGGCGCTTGCAGTACCTGCGCTATTGCGATACTTGGAGCGGCGAAGAAGAGAATTTTGTGCATGAGTTGTGGTACAGTTGTACACATGGTTGCAGACTCGTTTGGAAAATTAACTCGCATCCCTTCTCATATTTTATAACCTAACAACCGATCCCTTCGGACGTGCAAAATGGATGTGGCAATTGGAAGGAGTAATCTACAGCAATAGCTTTTGGTACACTACGTTCGCGGATGTACGCTCCTCGTTTGATTCCGAAAAGAGGGCCGGCGTGTGTGCTTGATGTCGAACACGGGAAAGAGCTGTATAGAGCTGTCGGTGTACGAATTGGATCGATCCGCAGATCGAGAACAGAGCGGTCGAGAGTGGTTATTAGGAATGGGAATGCGAGCGCTTAAAGGCGTTAGTAATCCCAGTTAGCCATCCTGGTTTAACCAAGCGTAATAACCAGCGTTCGGCTTCACCTTGAGCCAGGTGCTGTCCAATAGTTTGACGATCTCTAGAATCTGCGAGAGGACCTCTGTCACTATCTAGTCAGGACACTCTTCAAATGAAAAGCGAAAACAAACACCTTGCCTTTTAGGTTAGATTCCAATTGAATGGGATTACTCGCGCCGACGATAATGCGGTCACCGGCGTCTGGGTCGAGCATGCTATTTCCAAGACGCGAAGTTACTTAACACAAACTCTTCGCTGGTAAGCATCAACGAGAACCTTCATACAACATAATCCGGATGTAGAGCTCACAAGACACCTTCGAGCTTTTCCGCCTTGAGCCCACCCGGTCCGGTGGGAGGCACTCTGTACGATACCTCAGCCCTGCGCGCCTATTCAAAGTGGTTTGTTCAACAAAGACTGACTTAGTGTCCACTGTACATCCCTTCAAGTCAAGCTGGCTGATGAGCTGGAACATGGGTACACTGATCGTGACAAGCCTCTCGCGCGCGTGTTGGCGTGCAGCGCACCAACGCAGTGCATGCTTACCTCTTCGCTGGTGCCACCACCACAGACACGTAAACTGTCAAGCTTGTCGTGCCCGTAGCTGACAAACAGACCGACCAGCTTCTGTGCGTCTGCTACTTTGTGGACTCTGGCACCAAAGGGACGGGTACTCCAAACTGGGTTGTCCCCTGCGACCAGATGGTGCCGCACAAGTTTGATGCGGTAAGGCATGATAAGGGGTTATCTAATAGAAGACCGTGAGCTAATAACATTTTCCTCGGGGCTTGTTATGTAGTCTATATTCCGTCAGATATCCGATAATCGCTCGTCGTTATTCCACGACTTCTTATTTTTAACATGATCCGGAAAAAAATCCGATGGGAGGAAACAGGGGTGTAGCGTCACTTGTCCACTGGAAAAGTATGGCATTCAACCTAATTAAATTCAGTCACTCCATTTATATCTCGCCGCTCACCGGCACTATTCCCCACCTGACTCCTTCCGTTCGACTTCTTCGACCAAAAACCAAAACCCACCCCGCCTGATAGGGATCGTTCCTCTCCTTTCTTATCAGACTTGAAATACACCTCGGCAGTGTTACATATCCCTTCGAGAGTCGTGTATGGTCCTTGGTAACCGAGACCACCCTTGGCTGGAGGAAGGCGAGCCCGAGAGTCATCAAAAATAAGGTGGATCGACAGGAGTGTGAATATGGTTGGTTGCAGGTTGATCAGGTCCCCGGAGACAGCTGGTATCACTCTAGCAACGGCGCGTGCAATCGACGAATCCAAAGTCGACAACAGTGATTTAGTCACATGGTAAACTTCAATGAGATGCGAAAATCCAAGCAGGAGAGTGGGTGACAAGACGGGGAATACGGTCTCCTGGTCTAGCGTATTGAGTGCTGTATAGACATCACCGTAAGTAATCGGAGGGCCTGCATCTGTGACTATGAAGGCTTGACCACCAATATCGGGGTTGGAGGATCCTCGTTCTAGTTCTACGAGCCGCTGCTCGTAGCACAAATGCGCGAGAGCACAATTCTCCACATAGATGAGTGACTGGAGAATGTTTGGTATCCAGGTTGGGTTGTGTTTCCGCACGAGATAAGCCTCGCAGGTCATGTCCCCTCCAGGACCAAACACGGCGTTACCAGGACGGATGCAGCCAGTCCTGAGTGTGTGTGACCTGCTAGTGGGAGACTTATCTGCGGCGCGGACTGCCTTCTCCGATAAAACCTTGGAAACTGCATAGTTGGAGTATGATGGATTCGGCAGATTGTCATCATCCTTGTACAGTTGGATGAAGAACGCCGGTCGCTTCTCCCAGGGCCACAACCAGAAGCGAGAGCAACGCACGAAGATGGACGCTGATGAGGTATAGATGAGGGTATGGGCACCAATATCCTTGGAGGCATTGATGACGTTAACCGTGCCGTTGTAGTTCACCTTGAGTGAAAGAGGGAGTAACGCAGCACAACGCTCATAGAAGCGTATGTTTGCAGCAACGTGAAACACCGTGACCTCCAGTTCTCCTTCTGCATCCGGCCAAGGTGCCTTGAAGGCCTCAGAAACCGCAACCGCGTCGGAAACATCAACCTGCAAAAAGGCGACTTGCTCAGCAGCCCCGGTTCGCAAGTCTGGACGGGTGGGGGGGCGAATGTCTAGAATCCTGATCTTTTTTGGGTCTTCCCCGCGCTCCAACAGTTGGAGGACAATCCAACCCCCTAGAAAACCCGCCTGAAGGGAAATCAGTCCACCTAGCCATAGAGATGGTGGCAAGGGAACATACACCACCGACAACGATATACCGTCGACCGGTCTTTGGAGGAAGGAAGTTCTTCATGATGACTGGATTTTTCGACAAGGCCTCGGCGGCGCCACGCACCCTCTCGGGTGTGAGACGTGCTGGCGAGAATACGAGTTCCGCCTCTGGAGGAAGTTGCTTCAGTTTCCTGTCGTTGAGGTAGCCATACAGAAAGACCAGAGAAACGAAGACGAAGAAGCTGAGCAGTAAGTTTATCATTCTCCCAGGTCCAAACACTACTGATGGAGAGGGACTCAAAGGTGTGGTAGGTCCGACGGGTTAAACACAGCCTACGTAGTACGTACACGCCGACATGCCTCGGAAGGTGTTGTTGGGCTCGGGTGCACGATTCAACAATACATAAAAATTATTTTGTCTTACCAAATTTCAGTCATCTGAGAATAAATTATTATTGTATCTACGGCTGTTCCTCATCAAAAGCTAACAAAGAGCGAGTGTCGTGACGGGAGGGACGACCGGCAGACCTGAGCCACTCTTTCACTGTGGATATAGCGTAGAACAAGGGCCAAAAAGTTCGGCGTATGAAACCACTGTTGCTTGGGAAGAAGGAGCTGTCCTGTTGGACGGTAATCGCCAACCATGAGATTAACACAGTGAGAACGATTGTAACCTCGGTATAGATAACTATCTCGTGGACAGGCATACGGAACACGTTCTGTTGAAAAGGTAAGTTTTGCAAGGGGGCGATAACGACGACCTACAGTCAGGTATGCCGCTGGAAGGAATATCATTGAGAGATAGTTAATCTGATGCACAAGAGTCGGTCAACTATCGGACAAATAACAGAATCAGCACACCTGTTTTATGGATGCGGAATCTCTCATTGTTGCCTCTCGTAAATCCCGCCTAGCCTTGGTGTCCTCTATTCTCTTGGTCGCAAATGTCTATCGAAAAGACGTCAAAACAGCGCGCAAACATGAAAGAACATGATTATGTTCGAACCAATTGAGTAGCATTTTCCAACCTGTCGGACAGCATCTCCCTTTGTCGAGTTAATCTCTTGATCTCAGATATAAGAGTATCCGCCTCAGTATGCAATAGTTGTGCAGAGTCTTCACGTTCCGCTTCGGAAATTGAGGGTGCATTCATCGCTGGGCTAGGCGAGTCTCTCACGAATTCAACCGACCGGAGGTAATCTCGGAGGAGCTGCTGATAGTACAGGAGATGTGCTTGCAGTTTATGCAACTCTCGCGTGAGTTTGATGTCGTTGAATTGAAGAACTTTGTGCTCCTGACAAAAGCGTCAGTTGGATACGAGGCGCCAAAAGTGATGCAACATACGAGAGCACTGATATAGAGAAAGAGAACATCAAACGACTCGTCCCATGCGTAAAGTGCATACCAGAGAATTGCAAGAAAGAGGAAAGTCGGGTCTTTGGATCTCTTGTAAATTTTTGACCAGTAGACACTATTGCCCGTCCTGTGCGCAAGTGACTGTAGACGCTTCGCAGAAGTTCCATCCAGGCTAGGGTGATAGGAAATAATCGTACTCGTCGTCGGCTTGCGGACCATATGGAGTGACAGTAGATCCTGCACTAGAATTTTATTGTCTTCGTGCACATCGGAATTAGTATCCACTCGACCCAACCATATAGCCACACTTACTTGGGAGAGAAAGCGGTACTTGGGTATCGATTATTCGTTCCTCCTCTGCCGATGGTGCGAGTCATGCAAGAACAGGGAAGGAAAGGTGTAGACGTACCCGTATACGGTAGTGGTTCCTCCTGCGATTCAGTCGAAGTAAAGGTCGGAACCCTTATTGGATGGGTCCTGATAACTGGTTGTTGAATCTTCTTCAACGTACGTACGAAGGGAATGACGACGGTGATGTCTAACAGAATAAGCAGAAAAACAGTGCATAGAGTTGTATCTACTCACGGTCCTCCAGTGTTTTTGGGTCTTCCTCGTACATAGACGGGATCCAATTAACGGATGACGTGAAAAAGAAGGGTTCGACATCGTATCTGGCTGGTGTGAGACTGCAGTCGTACTGTACGATGTAGATAATCACACACTTTGTTCCTAGCATCTGAACGACGGGCAATGTCATGTCCTCGACAAAAAGTGCTTGTACTCGGACATTCGAGGGTGGCTATCAATCATCACGGCCGCCTCAGCCACTAAACACGCGATACGCATGGCACTCACGGCAATTCCCAGAAAATCCCAATACATCTGCAAGTCCGTGGCATCGTCTCTATCAATGGTGTGTGTTTCTATGTGCTGGTCAAAACTCCCGTCATCGAATACACCGATTTTGAATATGGTGGACAGCTCGCTATCGCTGCATTTTGTCAACATCTGACTCCTGTTCACCTGATCCCACGTCCAGTTTGCAAACAGACTTTGGGGATAACGGCACCACTTGGAGTCACCTGATACTGATGGTGAAACAGGCTGAACTTTGCTGGAATCGACATCAAACTTCATCCATGGCCATGGTGCTGACGGTGCTGCGTGGCGGTATCTGCTCGAAAATCGGTGCTGAGCATGCAAGCTACACGTGGACAGTCTGGCAATAAGCACTTACATTGGCGTTGGGACCTTGGGGAAATCGTAGACATTCCTCTTCAACTGTCGCCTGTATTGTTCACCGCTGGTAGTGGAACTGGTTTGGACGGCGGTGGAGCTCATCAGTGGTTATGAAACAGGTGAAAGAACGCTGGACGCGTGGATTTCGACAGTACCTTTGGGCATCTCGCCTCGTTTGGCATGTAGGCTATGTCTATCACAAGAATGTCAGATTCTTTTAAAATTGGATGGAACTTTCTCATGCCAGCAACCGCGTGCCCTGTTGAAGCTCCGCGATACATCCCTGAAGCCTTGCGGGGTGCAGTTGAGATTCTTGGCCCGGTGTATACGGAGTTCAGGGCCTCACCAAGGAGGAATGCAAACTAGGATTACTGTCATATGCAATAGCTGGAGCATGAAGTCCACTGAGGTAGCCCTCAGACGGGCAGATTGTGCATACTCTTTTACATGAGTTCTGATGTCAAAGTCGAGGGTGGCAGGTGGTGACGTGGTTGAGTCAATTCGACGGGCCAAGTCTTTGTCGACATCGCTTCCGCTTCCGCCACGACGTGACACCGTTGCCGACAAGCTGAGTGCCTCGTGAGGGCCAACACGACTTTACCGTTTTGGCCCATTTGCCTCACCCAGCCTAGACGTTATCTATATGTATTGACCTGTACTAGAGTAGCCAAGTAACAAGTCCCAGACACATGGTAACATCTGTAGTCTCAGCCATCCACTGAGGACAAAAATCCGAGAGTAAGTATAAGCCTGCGACAGATCCGACCGCACAGTACGGTATGTATCTACGAAACTCCGACTGTTGAAGTTCCTCAAGAAGCTGCAGAAGAGCGAGTGTCACGAGGAGGGCGATGTGACTGGTACATAGACTTGAACCATCCCATAATGGTGGATATACCACCATACACATAGTACAAGGGCCACAACGTTCGGCGCATGACGCCACTACTGGGTGGGTAGAAGGCACTGTCCTTTTGGAGTGCGATCGCCACCCACGAGGTAAGCAAAGTGAGGCAGACCGCAGCCGCGACATAGTCAGCAATGGTATCCGGAGGATTAGAATTAGGGTTGGCTATTCCCTGGACGTTCATACTGAACACATTCTACCGAAGAGGTGAGTTTGGCACTGAAGGTGATGTCGACAACCTACAGCTAGATATGTTGCTGGAAGGAAGACTATTGAGAAGTAGGCTATCTGGCGCACGAGCGTAAGTTGACTACAGGACAGATAACAAAGTCAGCACACCTGTTTGATAGCGGTGGAATCGTTTACAGTTACTTCCGCCAACCTCTGCATAGTTTTGCTGTCAGTTATGTTCACAGTCGCGAAAGTCTATTGAGAAGACGTCAACAGCGCACACGAGTGAAAGAAACGTATATTCGAACCAATTGAATAGCATTTTCTAGCCTGTCAAACAGCATCTCCCTTTGTCGAGTCAATCTCTTGATCTCAGATATCAGATTATCCGCCTCAGTACACAACAGTTTTGCAGAGTCTTCACGTTCCGCTTCGGAAATTGAGGGTGCATTCATCGCTGGGCTAGGCATTCCTCTCACGAACTCGACCGACCGGAGGAAATCTTGAAGGAGCTGCTGATAGTACAGGAGATGTGCTTGCAGCTTATGCAACTCTCGCGGGAGTTTGATGTCATTAAACTGAAGGATCCTGTACTCCTGACAACACCGATAAGCAAATACGAGACTCAAGAAGTGATGCAGCATACAAGAGCATTGATGTAGTGAAACAGAACTTCAAACGCCTCGTCCCATGCGTAAAGTGCATACCAGAGAATTGCAAGAAAGAGGAAAGTCGGGTCTTTGGATCTCTTGTAAATGTTTGACCAGTAGACACTATCGCCCGTCCTAAGCGCGAGAGATTGTAGGCGCTTCGCAGACGTCCCTTGCAAGCTCGGGTGATAGGAAATAATTGTACTTGTTGTTGTCTTGCGGACCATATGGAGCGATAGTAAATCCTGAATCAGAACTTTGTTTTCTGCGTACACATCGGAATTAATATCCGTTCGACCCAAATATATAGCCATACTCACCTGGGAGAGAAAGCGGTGCTTGGGTATCGATTATTTGTTCCCCCTCTAAAGGTGGTGCGAGTTATTTAAGAACAGGGAAGAAAATGTGTAGACCTACCTGTATACGGCAGCGGTACCTCGACTACCCCACGGGACTGTGATTCAATCGAAGGAGTCCTTAATGGTTTGGTCCTCGTAATCGGGCGTCGATCCTCTTTCAAGACACGTACGAAGGGAAGGATGACAGTGATATCTAGAAGGATGAGCAAGATAACATAACATGGAGGCGTATCTACTCACGGTCCTCCAGCGGTTTTGGGTCTTCCCGATACCTCGATGGGGTCCAGTTTACGGATGACGCGAACAAGAAAGGTTCGATGATGTATCTGGCTGGAGTGAGATTGCTGTCGTATAGTGCGATGTAAACGATCACACACTTTGTTCCTAGCATTCGAAGGACGGGTAGCGTCATGTCCTCGACAAAAAGTGCTTGTACTCGGACATTTGGGGGTGGCTGTCACAACCGCATCAGCCTCTCAGTATGCAACATGCACGGCACTCACGGGAACCCCCAGATGATTCCAGTACGCCCGCAGGTCCGCAGCGTCGTCTTTACGAACGGCGCGTGTTTCTACTTGCTTCAACTTGTCAAAACTCCCATCGTCGAATACCCTGAACTTGTATATGGTGGACAGCTCGCTATCGCTGCATTTTGTCAACATTTGACTCCTGTTCACCTGCTCATGCGTCCAGTTTCCGAACAGGCTTTGGGGATATCGGCCCCACTCGGAGTCCTCGGGGGGTATTAGTGAAACAGGCTGAACTTCGCTGGTATCCATATCCAAGTCCATCCATGGCCACGGCGCTGACGGCGCTGCATGGCGGTATCTGCTCAAAAAGCAGAAACGTCGGTGCTGAGCATGGTAGCCACGTCGTTGGTCTGGAAATAAGCGCTTACCTGGGCGTTGGGACCTTGGGAAAATCGTGCACGTTCCTTCGGAATCGTCGTCTATACAGGTCTCCCCTGGTAACGGGTTGCACGCCAGTCGTGCTCATCGATGGGTTTATGGGACAGATGAAGGAGCGCCAGCGAACGCGCGCTCATGGACAGTGCCTTTAGCCCGGGCGCCGCTCCCCCCGGAGTGAACACAGGTTCCACACTTACTCTTTTTAGAGGGAACCTCCCCAACGGCGTTCCTGATTCAGGGGCCGTGGGGGATGTTTATGCTGAATGGGCTTGCTAGCTGGTCTGTGGCAATCGTGTCTTACATCTCCAGAGAGCTGTGTTTTACGCGAGGCTGAACTTACGAAGACATGGGTTGATGAGTCATTTAGACCCCGGGCCATCGATCACTGTGTGCCAGCACTTTCCCTAAACTTATTTTGATGTATCCTAGTGCTCATTCAAGGGCACTGAATCAGTGCTTAGGAACTTTGCAGTGGTGAATATATTGATACAATTCGGAAACCAGCCAACTAGCAAAGCATACTACGTTGCGGGTGCATATACAGGGCCCATGCGTGTCCATCTCATAATCCGAACTAAAAACTCTAAGATGTGATCTAAATCGCATGATATGCTCCATGAGCTTCCTTTACCACGACGTTTATCGACAACACACTCACACGTCGATCCCTGGTAGACTCGGGTCGTTTCTTAATAGCAATGAATATCTGCTCGATCACATAAAGCAAGGGCCAAAAGGCTCGTCTCCAAATGCTGCAGTCGCGTGGGTGGAAAGTGCTTTCTGTCTGGAGGGCTATCGCCACCCACGAGGTGAGGACAGTGAGCCCGACAGTGATCTCGACATAGCGGGCGAGGGACGCAATAGTAGGAGGGTTGATCTCGTGGACGTTCATACTGAACACGTTCTGTCAAAGTGAATGTCAGTCATGTGAATGTCGGCCGCGGTGACGACTTACTGCTAGGAAACTCGCCGGGAGGAAGATCATTGCGAGATATGAAATCTGACGTATCTGAGTATGTTGCACACAAGAAGGAGAAAAATCACACATGCCTGCTTCATGGCAGCAGAGTCGATCATTGTTGTCACTGCCAAGCTCTGCATGGCTTTGCTATCCGTAATGTTTACACTTGCAAACGCCTGGATAACGGGTATGAGGAATGCGGTCAATAAAAGAAAGTATATTAAATGCGAACCAAATGGATGACGTTTTGAAGTCGGTCGGACAACATTACTCTCTGTCCAGTCAGTCGCTTGATCTCAGACGTAATATTGTCGGCTTCTTTGTGCAAGAGATTTGTGGAGTCTTCACGTTCATCTGGGTTGGTCTCGAGAACGCTCATCGCTGGGTTGGGTGTGTTCCTGACGAACTCGACAGATACCTGAAAGTCCCGAAGGAGTTGTTGATAGTACAGAAGATGTGCTTGCAACTTGTGCAGCTCTCGTGTAAGTTTGATGTCGTTATACCTAAGGACGTCGGATTCCTGCAAGGCCGTCAAGGGGGGGAAAAGCCCAGGAAATGAGATCGCTTACCAGGGCATTGATATAGCGATATAGCACCTCGAATGCCTCATCCCATGCATAGAGGGCATACCAGAGACTCGCAAGGAAGAGAAAGGTCGGGTCCTTGGATCTTTTGAAAATATTTGACCAATAAACGCTGTCGCCCGTTCTTTGCACGAGAGACTGGAGGCGCTTCGCAGAAGTTCTTTGCAACTCTGAGCTGGGGTGATAAGAAATGATTGTGCTAGTTGTCGAGGTGCGGTGCATGTGAATGGAGAGCAAGTCTTGGAGGAGAATTTGATTGTCTTCGGATATTGGGATTAGACGACGTGTAACGTGCACAGAGATTAACACCCACCAGGAAGAAGGAGCGGTGCTTGAGTGTCAATAATCTGTTTCTCATCTACAGATACGAGATGAAATATTGCGGGAAGAGCTTGATAGACACGTACCCTTGTAAGGGCGTACTTCCTCTTCCACCGTTTCGAAGAGACTTAAAGGGAAGCTTCTGACTGGTCTTGTTCGCGTAATTGGCTTTTGATTTTTCATCATACGGATAAATGGGAGGACGACGGTGATGTCTAGGAAACGTGAGTGCGATACGAATGGGCTATCGTATTTACTTACGGTCCTCATCAGGTTTAGGGTCTTCTTGGTACCTCGACGGAATCCAGTTCACCGAGGACGCAAAAAAGAAAGGTTCAACATTGTACCTGGCCGTATTGAGAACACTGCTACGCATATCATGATATCGATCACTCACTTGGTGCCCAATATTTGGAGCACTGGCACCGTCATGTTCTCGACGAACAGCGCCCGCACCCGAATATCCGAGGAAGGCTGTTAGAGTCATCTCAGCTCGCTTCAAGACACGAAACATAGGCATTACTCACAGGGTCCTGCAGAAGATCCCGAAACGCCCGCGGATGTTCAACTGTGACGGTACGATCCTCGCTTTTGTCAAACTTCCCGTTTTTGAATACATCCACTTTGTGCACGCTGCACGTCTGGTTGTGGGTGGAATTCATCCTGAGTATACCACACCTCTCGACCTGATCGCGCGTCCAGTTTCCGAACAGGCTTTGAGGATAATGATCCCATTCTGGGTCTTGGCCTAATCCGCCGGGCGGAAGAGGAAGGACTTGGCTGTCATCAGCATCGAAATCCATCCATGGCCACGGCGCTGAGGGAGCAGCATGTCGGTATCTGAGCGGCAGTGAAGCGTCTCTAGAGTCGTCCAGACGCAGCGCTACTCACATTGGCGCTGGGACTTTGGGAAGTTCGGAGACTTCTTTCTGTAGATCTTCTCTGTATAACGCCTCACTGGGGGGTAGGAGTTCAATATCGATGACCGTATCGTTCATCTCTGACTCGGAGAGGAACACGCGTTGCGAGGTCGATGGGTGCAGCAAACCTCCCTCGTTCGTAAAAAAAAGGCCGACTTATACCCACACCAGCGCTCGCTTCCCGGCTCCAGGCCGTGTTAAATTAAGGAGAACACGCGTTGCTGCTTTTGCAAGTGAGCCAAGACTGCCAAGGCAATTGAGATTACTGCATCTCATACTATCACTCAGCGGTCAGTAGCATGTCCACAATCGCGTAGAGACACTGGCAGTTCATTTATTACTGGGAACCCCTCCACGGCCCTGCACGATCACCACCATTGGGAATGCACTTCCCTACGCCCGCGAATGTTTCAATGACCCCTACTGGATGCCTGGAACCAGCCTCATGGCTGCACGGCAACCTTCAAGGCCTCCCTACTGTTCATCTTGTCCAGCGCTTGTTGATACTCACTGATTCTATACACATCCGTCACCTGCAAGTCCATCAGCTGACGAATCCGCGTGTGCTACGACTCTCACCATGCCCTTGACGTTGATTTTCCCGCTGTCCAGATAGGCCACCGCGCGAGGAAAACAATGCATTTGCGCAAATGACCCAATGATCTAGCGACGGGGTGAATGACGTTTGCGAAATATACAAAAGCCGTCTCACCTTTATTTCGTCACTAAATATCCTGGACGGCGACCAGTGTACACGCGCATCGTTAGAGTAAACGCCGTAGACCATAAGTGTTCCACCTCGGCGGACGTAATTGATGGAATCGTTGGCCACTTTCTCGTTGCCAGTTGCCTCCACAACAACGTCAAACCCGTAGGGGTTGTCCGTACGGACTTTTTCCCATTGCGCAGCGGGATCGTTCCTATCCAGCTCAATGTACTCGTCGGCTGCTCCCAGTTGCTTGGCAATTTGTGTCTTGATGCCTTTATTTGCGGCGATCACCACTCTGGAAGCGCCATTCAATTTCAGCAACTGTGCAAGAATCAAACCCGTTGGTCCTGCTCCGATAACCAGTGCATCGATGCCGACAGGGGGGTTCAGTTTATCCATGCCATGAATAGCACACGCCGCGGGCTCGATCAAGGTGGCTTCCTCGTCCGTGAGATTGTGTATCTTGTACACTTTCTTGGCTTCACTGAGGTCAACGTTGCGGTTGTGTGAACATCAATGTGAACGTACAACAAACGACTTACAAGACAACGTATTCAGCGAAACCACCCGCCATCGTGACTCCTCGGCCATTGTAGTTCTCGCAGAGAAGGGACTGTCCACGCCGGCAGTAAAAGCATTCTTCGCACTGAAAGTTATGATCTGCGTTTTAAGCAACTGGATATGGCGTATCAAACCAGGGGAAATGACATACAGTGACACTAGGATCAGCAGCACAGCGTTCACCCTCGCTGAATCCTACTACATTCTTGCCAACAGCCGCGATCGTACCGATAACTTCGTGACCAGGTATCAGCTGTAAATTCGAGCTCTGAATCAGTCTGGATCCCTCGATTAGTATAGAGCGTACGGGGAATTTTGCAATAAATTGTCCCTCGTGCACATGACTATCAGTTCCACAGATACCTTTGGAGATTGTTAAGGATAAGATGGTATCCATGGCCAGAATAGACATACCGCAACACGTCACTGGCAAACACGATTAACATCTCAATTGACCGCACTTGCCCGCACTTGAACTCTAGCCAACTCACCTTTGAGCAGAACTTGGTTGTCGGTGATCGTTGGAATTGGCACGGAACGAATCTCAAACCGGCGTGGCTATGTGCATCATGAGGAACTTGGTGAGAAAACACACACTGCAGACAACGGTGTTTACATACCGCTTGATAGCACACCGCATTCATCATCATGGGGTGGAGATGGTTATGCCTAAGTAGGACTTTGCTGGCTGAACAAGGATGCTAACGGGAGGATAGATGGGTGAGTAAGAACCCCACGACTCGGATGGCCTGGGATACCTTCCACTGCCAGGTTTAACTTTTTTCCGGGCATGGCGTAGAACCGCAAGTGTTCAACAAGTGAACAATTGTCATGCGACAGTGACGGTTAATCAAACCTTTCCAGAACTGTTCTCGCTCAAAAGGCGGTACTACCGCTGCCCATAGTTGACGTTGAAGGATATCGCGTCACCAGTGTGACCGGCTAGTCTGGTGACCAGACCATCTATGAGGCGCCTCGATCACGATGAGGCCGGGCCCGTAACTGGTCGAAGCTGTAACGGAGGATGAGTTGCGTTACAGGAGAAACATCCATTTCAAGCATCGGCATGCTCACTGTGGGAGGTCGAGACGATTGAAAATCCCATTACTTAATTATTTTTCACAAGTAATAATCTACCATTTTTTATTGCCAAAAAAATTATGTGTACGTGAAACAGATGAGGCGACCGTCGATAGACAGTCTCAGGACCCTCAGTGAAGGTCGGCCCGTCAGCGTAAGTAATTACAAGGGCTTGGCAATGCGCAACACTTCGGATACCTTCAAAGTCACCAAAATGACTCACTCACTCGTCATTCACTGCACTCAGAGACCTCAAGCCCAAGACTATATACATATAGCTTTGACTTGCGTTACCTGATCGCACACCCAAACATTATACCATGTGTTCGCGGATTCCCCTAGTCCGACTTTGTGCGTCCGCTACTAGATATTGGGTTACAAGGGAGAGGGAAGGGTACTAATAGCATTGAGTCCGGGAGATGTATATCAATTTGAATGCGGCTGTCAGACAGTCTAATGAGTCCTGACTCCTGAGGCATTCCGACTGCTAGAATTCGCAAGCGTTGGCAACTGCCCACTAAACGGGAGTAACCCGTACAATATCTTACAGTGTGTATTCAGAATCGGTACAAAGGGCTGTTACAACCTGCTGCATTTCCGAGAAGTAGAACCAAATGTTTTATAGCAACCATCCTCACATTCCATCGAGATCGTCAAAGATTGAAATCCCCTTCTCTTCCTGCATCAAAATGAACGCCTTTCTAGCTACGACCAGGGAGGGCACTATTGGAGTGCCGCTAAATGGCCCACGAGGTATGTCAATGGGTATCGATTCAAATTTATCTGCGAGCATCCTGAGAACGTCAGGTCGCTGTTGGAGGAATTTGCTTCTCGCAGCCGGGAAGGGTCCAGGATTCATCATATCCTCGATGGTTTGCCTCTTTGTCCGCGGAATTAACTTCCCGAGGTCAGGTTGGTCATCAGAAGCTTCCTTCGTGGTAAAACTGAAAGTGTTAGAGATCATATCCCATAGCCTTGTGAAAAGCTTGTTAAACACGCGGGTTGCCAGGGAAGCATGTTTATCTTGACTTACTGTTTGAAGATCGCGGTGATGAATTCCACGGGCAACCTGACATCAAACTCGGCTCGGATATCAAACCACTGGCCCACGATGTATCCTTTGATGACAGCTGAAAGAGGCCGAGCATTACCGCCACCAATTCCGAGAATGCCACGGAAGGTACCCGAAAGAATGATTGTCTTGATGTTCACGGCTTTCGCACCAAACTTGACAACATCCTGGAGGATCGACAACGCAGTTTGTGACGCCTTCTCCGCAAGATATAACGCTTCCTTTGCAGCGTCGAGTACCTTCGTCGATCCTTTGGCCACTTCAAGCCCTGCTTTGGCAGCGTTGAAAGCAATGAATGCAGCGCTATCCATCAACCCTTCAATCGCCGCCATGGCTGCCTCGTAGGCAGCTTTGTTTGCTTTCTTGAACACCTCGAGAGCTTCGATAGCTCCCTGGAAAGCAACGAACTCAACTCCTTTTTGTACTCCCTGCAGGGTGGCTTCGGCTGCGTCGACAGCAGCTTTGGATGTTTCATCGGCTACATGTAGCGCTTCCTGCGCTGCTGAAAGAGAAGCCTTCCCAGTTGACCTGGCGCCCTCCAAAGCGAGACGAGCGGCCTTAATGGCAGCCTCTTTCGAAAGGTATTCTGAGCCCGTCAAGATGGCACGAGCAGCATCCAAGGCACCACTCGCAATAGCCTTTGATGCCTCTAAAGTCCCGACCGCAACCCAGAGACCGGCGATCGCGGCTTTCTTCCAAAACTCGTACCATGGTGCCCGATTATAGTCATCAATGGTCCTCTTAATATCGTCGATTTGATTCTGGAGGCTCCAGACCTCCTGCTGAGCGCTGTCGATAGCTCGCTTAGCATCGCCAAATGCCCTGGACAGATCCGCTTCCGCATAATCGAGGTCTCGTTGTGCCCCG
This sequence comes from Boletus rex-veris, assembly GCA_038088795.1. Taxonomy (NCBI): domain Eukaryota; kingdom Fungi; phylum Basidiomycota; class Agaricomycetes; order Boletales; family Boletaceae; genus Boletus; species Boletus rex-veris. The sequence continues at coordinate 18,115 of JBBPJQ010000136.1, forward strand.
TCGATCGCTCTGTCAACGTCTTGTTTGGCGTTGCCGACGTCACGTTGAGCAGCTGCTAAGGCGGCACCACGGTCTTGGTTGGCTTGATTCACTGCCCTCTGAGCAGCTTCCAGGGCATTATTGTAATCTTTGCGAGCCTCGTCAACTTCGCCTTGCAGTCGAGATATCTCCGAGAGATAGTTATCGACAATGGGCTGACTGGAGCTCCGGATGTTGCGCTCGTATGACTCCCATTCTTTCTGTGCATTTTCAACTCTTTTCTCTGCATCCGCAATCGCGTCCTCCCACAATTTTTGAACCTCACTGACTTTCTCTTGTGCAACTTCTAGGCCTTCAGTGGCAGCGACTTTGGCAGCTTCAAATTGCTCAATGATCTGCTGCGCAATGTAATCAAGAATATCGTTTTCAAGCTCAGCATAGAGCGAGAAGTCGGCGTCAGAGAGTCGGTCGTGGATTGAGCCGAGCAGCTCAGCATCGAGCTTGAACATGAATATGTTGGCGAATTGCAGCAACCTGCCCAATGCGAACATGCATGAGTGGTCGGCATCCTCCGAAATTAGCATGATTCCTTACAAGTAGAACTTGAATATCGGTTCTGGTAAGAATTGAATATTGATGTATGTCTGCGTCTTCATGTCGAAAAGGGTGACAACACCGTCGACAATTAGTTGTTGCTTGGAGACGCCAATATGGCACTCCAGCTCTGCACGTGGACCCTTCGAACCATGTACAGACAGAGGTCCGAGTTCAAAGTTGTCGATGCCCCCGATGATATCGACTGATCTTTGAGCTTTGTCAATCGCTGTCACAATAGTCAAATTCTCACCCCAGTGTCGCTCGGAGGTATATATACATACTGCATTCGATGTTGGCCCTTTTTTCAAAGAGCAACAAGTCGGCCTTGAACGAGAACCCTTGTGGATACGATGTCTTCCCCAGCACGACACCAAATGGGCATATGTACACTTTCAGTTCCTCGAACTTGAGCAGGCTATCTGGAATCTTGGGAATGTCCTGCTGCACTAGGGTCCCGGCTAACGTCACCACGTCCGATATATCGAGCTTCTTCAGCTCTCCAAACAACATTTGGCCTTTGTAAACGTCAATAGCAGGCTTATTTAACAAACGGTGGTACGTACGCTTCGGGTCCTCACTGACATTCATCGCTAGGAATGCTTCGATGCTACCAATCATAAGTCCACCTGAGACGCCAAACCCACTTCGTCCATGTAAGCCACGATAAAAATACAACTGAGGTGGAGCTGGCGTACCTTGGTGTTCCGGTGGAGACAAATTGTGCGTATATGATCTCGATCGAGAGTGACACTTCAGGTCCGATTTTCAGGTTATCGATCCCGAACGGCTTGACCCACCAGCCCTCCATCTGTGCTGATGCGCTTGCACCAATCGCATTCGCAGCAAGCACAAAGCTAAAATCAACCGGGGTCGAGTCCTTCACCGGTACTGTCACCCCGGCCATGACGGCAAGCTCTATGGGAGTGGTTCTGATTCCGAGTGCAATGGGAGTCGTTTTGATGCCATTGCCAAGATCTATAGTGGACTCCGCAGGTAAGGATACGAACAGACTGAAACCGGAGGCCTTCGACCAGCCGGCGTTCAACACAAGACCCTTTACGTCTGCGCGGAGCAGGTCGTTCAGAGCTGGAATGCGATTGATCACTCCGAAAACCTGAACACCTGATAGGATATTATCGTCAGTGGAACATTGACTCCAAAGGCAAGGGTTGCTAACCTTTCCGAACGGGATACCCTGGGAATGATTGGCTGACCAATGGGTCATCCTTCGATGCCGCGATGAACACAGCATTTCTCAATGAAAAATCAACGAAACTGTCCTGAACCACTGGAACAACATCCGAGAGGGAAAAGGGTCGGCTTGGCGCATTCAGTTCTGCTACGACAGCCCATTCAACTCCACCTTCGCCGGGATACAGATGGACTACAGCTCCGGCCGTGAGGTCAAGGAAATCAACACCTAGCGTTCCACCAAGCATGATATCGACGTTCTTCTTCTTGCCAGTTGTCCAGAATGACAGCTTGATCAAAGCATCACGCAGCTCCACGTCGCCAAATGTAATTGTACTGCTTGATAAGGCGCCAGACAGCGAAGCCCCTGAGGAGGACAAGGCCACTTCAATAGACGCGGCTGTATAACCCGCGACGTTGACACCGAGAAGAGATATTGAAAGGCCTTGTCCAGATACGATGGATAGGATGGCTGATCCGACGTGCACATCAAAATCTGGGAGTGTCAGGGAGTCGGAGAATATTGCGAAGAACAAGTCACTGATTTCGTCGGTACCGAAGTTGTCGAGTTCTGCTGTGAGCGAAAAGTGGCCACCTGCAGCGTAAGAGCCCCGGAGGTATGCTTGCGAACTCATATATGAAAATGTTGCAGATACATCGAATGAAAATGATTTCCAGGGAGAGGTCGTGGAGAAGGTTGTCCCAAATACTACATCTTCGAGCTATGTTATTTGTATCAAGATTAAGCTCAGTGAACACTCTCGAGATGCAACTTACTAGTAGCCCCTTCACTCCTAATGCATCCTCCCATATCGAACCAGATATTTCTGCGCAGAGATTGACAGTCCTTCCAGTAAGTCCCATCTCGTAATCTAAATTCAATGGCACAACAGATCCCGGAACGTTCAACTTCATCGTTCCGAAGATGCCGAAACCGAAGGAGAGGGTAGAATGAGGCTCTGGCGTGAACGAGAATCCTCGAATTCCTAGCAATCGAACACCAATCGACGTCAATGTCAGTCCCGAAACAGGAGAAATCGTCAGGTCAGGGAAAACGCCTTCGAGGATGAAGCTGTGTAAGCTGAGTGGAGCACTCCAACGTTGTTGTTCCCCGAATGAGGCGTGTATGCTGAGAATAGGCTTGTTGACTTGCAGCGCTTTAGCGAGAATGTCGTAGAGTAGGCCACAAGAGGAATCGATGACCCAATCAGCGTTGAAATGCCATCCAATGGACTTGGTCTTGTCGAAGGCATAGTTTTGATGGTAGATCGCGACATTGCGGAAGATGATATCATCGAACGGTGTACCCCGAAGGAGCGGAATCAGCATAGACATATGGAAATCTCCTGGAACGACTACTCGCTCAATGGATGGTGGATCAATTCCGACAACGACGTCTTCGGGCGGAGGACCCATCCATTTCTCCAGATTACCAACCACGGCAGTCCCAAAAACATCTACCTCTCCCTGAAGAACAAAGCCATTTTGGGGGACAGGGGTGCCAGGTAAAATTGAGCGCCTGGAACGTGAAGTACGGTGACCAATCGACTCGTCGGTTGGGACATCGTCAGCAAGCGGCCCATTGGCAATCGTGGGATATTTGATAATGATATCAGGAAGCTCCAGAGAAGGTAGCCCATTGATCGCAGCGTTCCATGCAAGCGTTGGATATGCGTCAGAACTGTACTCCGGAAGAGGAAGATTGGGCAGAGGATTCCCCATGTTCGAAGCGAGAGATCGCTTCTTGATCTTATGTGCCACTACGTCGGCCGTAGCATCCCCGGACTTTAGATCATTGAGGATCATGGTGTCAAGTCGAGGCTCTATACCAAGAGGGACATAAAGAGACCATGGATCAAAGTAAATCTCTTGCGCGAAACCTTGACGCTAGTGAGAGCGTTAACCAGTGTTCCGACAATATTGAATCCACTGACCAATGGGGACTCAGTCGCCATCATCTGATACTTATAACCCAGAGATAAAGAAAGCCAAGCTGTGCTTTGCGTCAGGTACCTCCGTCCAAGTAAGCCTTCTTAACTCACAATAATTCTTTTCCCCGACCCATTTTGGGATAGTTGCAGTCGTGTTTGTTTTTTCTAGTCCAATGCGGGAGACGGTCCCTGCGGTCTTGTTATTCGTCGTCAGCTTCCCTTTATAACCGTTACCCGTCATCATGTCGTCCGATTTGGTTAGTTCTGTGACCATGTTCTCCGCTCGAATCATGTCTGTGTTGCACTCCCAAGTTCCGAAAACGAGGTTGTTTGGATCGTTCGAGGTCTTCAGACTCACTTGCTCATTCAACCCACCAAAAGCACAAGCTGCCCTATGCAACCACTACCGACGAATAGATCAGCTGCGATTTCTGATCCATAGGATGGACCTTCCGCACCTCAACTTCCGAATTACCCATTCCACTCGTGATGGAATCCTTATGCCAAAGATCGGCAGCAACCTATTTGAAGATGATAATCGGTTAACAACACGATGCCGCATCGGCAACTCACAGGTTACCCACCTTTGTAGCACTCTCACCCATGATAGTCGCGGTGCTGCCCTCTCGATTCCCCCTGGCGGCCTGTATCTTCCCCCAGGTGACAGTGATCTCCAGGCCATCGACCAGTTGTTTGCCCTTCTTCAGTCTCTTATCAACCTTATCGTAGATATCTGGAGCCACATCGCCCTCGGCGGGGAATGCGTGCAACAGCTCAGACACGCCGAACTGCTTCCAAAGCTCTTTGTAGTGGTCAACCTCCATCCACGTGAAGTAAAACTGCAGGAAATTTCGACCGATGAGCTTCAATCCATCATCCCGTGCAGTTGTAAACTCGATAACATTCGGCTGAGGCCAGTCACCGAACTTCGCCTGGTTGGCTTTGATAATGGCTTTAAGTCTGGTGGTGTCAACACCGAAGACGGGTGGATTAGCAGGCGTGAAGTAGAGCTTGATCGTATTCTTAAGGGTTTCGGAGGGTTTCAGCACAAAGCGGGCATACGCCGGGTTGATATGAGCTGGAGGCTTGCCACCAAGATTCTTCGCAACATCTATCCAACGTTGGAGCTGCGCGTCATCGCTGTACGGTTTGTTCGTGGGGATCAAGCGAGCAGGCATGGACGCAAAAGTTCCGTCAGGATCCCAGAGCTCGATGGGCCTTGCGGTCCTGGGGGGTTCCGCGTCCTGGGCCTCCTTCAGAGTAGTATAATCGTCGTTGCGACGATCTGCACTATCGAGTCGATCTTTCAATGCATCGAGAGTAAGGAATATATCGGGATTCTTCATGCGATAGAATTTTTTCCTGTTCTCTTCACCTGGCAAGCGTGGGATAGAACGAATGGCGCGGTATACACCTGCCTCAGTCGACAGCTTCGGCTTCTTGCCAACGCCATTCCAGGTGTCCGGGAGAACGATGGTTATTATCTCTCCAGTGAAATCAAACGGAGACTACACGAGTTGAAACATATTTCGTTGTTAGCGTCAGTTCATTATATAGAAACAATGCTCACTCCTTCCGTGTCGTCATCCATGGGGAACAAAATCAAAGACAGTTCAAATCGGATAACTCAGCTGGACGAGTCATTAGGCACATACAACAAAAGATGCATCAGTGATAGGCTCACAATTAACCGTGAGTGGAGTTTGGAGTGTGCGTAGGAGTAAACACAGGAGCAAAACCTTGCGAGTTACGAGACAGGTCGCTGGCATTTGTGGAGATATGAACCACTCTTTGTATTGAATCGAGGTGTCGCACGCACCTGCATCTGGCCTTATCTTTTGCAATTACGGTCTCCCTTTTTAGTGCATTTCTAGAGAACCTTTAGCGACATTCGGGCTTTGGGTTATTGAATATAGGGTCCGTACCGTCCTTTTTCAACGACACCATGTAGCCGTGTAAAGCCGGTGCTACCCAGATGGACACGAGGCAGGCACCAACCTGCCGAGTGCTCTGCCGACGGACTTAAGTCGAACATGTGGGCAAACCATTCCCTTGCACTGCGCGATCGTCGGCACAGCGAAATGGTCAAGAAGTGGGAGGTCCTCATGAGTAGAAGCAAAATGAAGGCGATACCCTTCCGTCGGTAAATGCCGGACGTCACCCCCGTACGGGCAGCGTGACCCTCTCCAGACACTTCTCCCTTCGTTTATCGATATCGTCGTCCTGCCGGAGTCATTCCGCCTTAGATCAAAGTCCGCAAGAGGCTTGGCGTACCTTGGCATGCAAGCCCGCAAACCTCCTGGTCTCCATGATCACCAATTCAGTAACTCGAAAGATGGATCGTCCAACCCGCAGGACCAGCTTGTAGTGTTGCTTCCCAGCTGCTGGGATTTTCGAAGGCTGAGTCGATCTCCATGCGGACTCGCACAAAGCCACCAGGATCCCCCCAGCAAGAATGAAAGCCAAAAGAATTTGCTCCGCATATTGCAGTGAAAACCTCACAGAACGTTTGAGTACCAACGTGACCCCCTTCCAAGGACTGGATGTCGTTATCCTTGAAAACGTTGATAAGCCTACGGCTATCGTAATTGACCTTCCCGGACTCCATACATACGTTCGTTCTCGCGTTGTCATCTCGGATCAAGAACTTTACTCAAATTCACCATGGGCGAATATCACTGACGGAACTCACCAACGAGCCACTTTTCACCACGATAATTTTGTTCTCTTGGGACTGCCTTCCCGACTGACACCATATACGAAGACTTCCGGACCCCCCACAAGAATGTGCCATGCCGTGTCTGCGGGATGTTGAAACGGTATTAGCAATCCTACGACTAGCACGAATGCGACCACTAAGTCCCTCGGGAACAGATTCCAGCAAGGCCCAAGGAGTATAGCGACAAGTCTTGTCAATCAGCGAGAAGATGCCGGTAAGAATTGGCGACGTGGCGTCACTCCAAGAGACTCCGATGACGTGGCAAGAACCAAGTGACACCCGGTAATAGATTTACAGGACCGCACCGCTGTCTGGGTTATGTTTATAACTATTAACAACCGATAGCCAATCGACTCGCCTGAGACCTACCTGCGTCTGGAGAGAAACGCACAAGGATTCAGCGCATGGTACAGTACTGGCAGCCCGTCGCTGTTTCCTGCGGATATTGTAAATGTGTGCCCCGAACTGGCCTCCTACGACGTCCGTCGTGCGTACGCGTGCCAAGCAGTCCACCGGCCAACGGAGGCCCTGCTGAATCCTGTGAGAACTGGTCATGCGGAAATCGGTTCAGGTCCGACAATCTCCGAGAAGCGACATTCTACGAGAGCGAACAACCTCTTCAACTGCAGGATGCCATGAGACACATTTGGCGTCCTGACTACGATCCATCATGACGTTGATTCACTCGTACTCCGCATCTGGCGTGACTGGGACAGGGTGACAAGTCAAGAAGAATAGATCTACGATTGAACTTTGGCGGTCACCTTCCCAGGCCCATACCGACTTGGCTCTGTTACAGGTTCCAATTAACGTTCCCGTACCCAAGTACGCGACGCTTTTGCATCCATTTTCGTGTCCCTCCGACAACCCGCCGCATTCCCATTCTGTGGACTCGGACGGATCGTCATCACCCTTTAAAGCCCCGCAATTTTCCCGTATGGCGCTTTTGGTGTCAGAGGATGCTGTTGCAAGCAATTTCCCCAAGGGTGCCCATGCAACGTATGGGATCGTTTTCTTGTGTCCTGTCTGGATCGTCGTGAGATACAAAAAGTATAGCTTGTATGGGTTGTGTGGATCCCTGTGGCAACTGTACAGGTGCACTGTTTGATCTGCCGAACACGAAGCCAGGAGAGGTTTGGCTGGGTTCCAGGCGACTTTCTAAGCGCAATCTTCGCGACCCGAATGCAAAGATCCGAAAATGACTTTTTTGGAGGTTGAATGCACGCCTACTGCAGTGAAAATGGTAGATCCAACGCCACTGGACCTGGACAAACTGGCGATCGTGCTCGCATGGGTTATCACCGGCAGCAACCTAAGGAACACCCGTGGCTGACCCTATCACTTGCCTGTCTAAGACGAAGAGAGGACCGACGTGAGTCATCAACGGCAGAGTGGAGGACAGTAAAATTAATGACGCGATAATGTCGCTCATGCCAATGTGCACTTGCAAGGCTTCTGTGGTGCCACTCGACATGAGCAACATCGACAATGAATGTAAATGAACATACAACAAACCACTCGCCATTGTGGCTCCTCGGCCATTGTAGTCCTCGCAGAGAAGGGACTGTCCACGCCGGCAATAAAAGTATTCTACGTACTAAACATTACCAGTCAGGATCCCTCGATGAGCACAGAACGTACGGGGAATTTTGCAATGAATTCCTCGTGCAGATGACTATCGGTTCTGCAGATTCCTGTACGCTGTTAGACTCGATTGATACGGATAAGATGACCATAGTAGGATGGGCATACCGCGACATGTCACTGGCATGCACGATGAGCATCCCAGTCGGTCCCTGGCCAACTGACCTTTGAGCAAAACTTGGTTATCGGGGATCGTTGGAATTGGTACGGAACGAATGTCAAACTGGCGTGGCTATGTACACTATGGATAACCTCGGTGAGCAAACACATACCGCTTGATAGTACATTGCATTCATCGGGGGTTGTTAACTTTGCTGGCTGAACAGGATGCTGACAAGTGGGTGAGTAATACTCCTAGAGGATGAACCCCCAATGATAGCCTATATCTTCCGCTGCCATGTTGCATTTTTTTTTCTGGACATGCTGTGGCAGAACCGCTTGTTAGTTTTGTGACGAGTGGTCATCGATTCATCCGTCGGAAGAGCGGCCCGCCACATTCTGAATCTCACGTCTTGCGCGAAGTGAGAGCTTGAGGGCCGGCTTGCAGTTGCCTTACTCACCACAAAGTGACTCATCATCTGAGAAACCCATGATCAAGCTTAAGACTATAAATATAGCTTTGACTTGTGTTAATACCTGAGTGCACACCCAAACACTACACCATGTGTTCGCGAATTCCCCTAGTCTTTGTGCGTCTCCTTCTGTCGAATGCGTTCGCTAATATGTCACTTGACTGATGTCAACGCTGCCAAGGGCGCTGGCGGAATAGGCATCCCAGGTCCAGGCTCGAATGGCGCACGTATTCATACGGTAGAAGATGCGCAAGCAATCGTGAACTGTTACATAGCGCACGGTTACAACATGATCGACACTGCTCGCCTCTACGGCGGAGGGACGTCCGAAGAGGTTGGATAACTCAAAACCAGGCCCGTTCGTCGACTCGCTCATCTTTTCTAGTTTTTGGGCCAGATGAACCTGGGAAACTGCGTCGTGGATACAAAGTCAGTCAGCCCTCGTCCGTAGTCATTTGATTCACTCTGCATGTTTTCGGTTGCAGAGTGTATCCCGGTCAGCACGGCAATTTCTCTAAGGACGGAATCAGGGAATCTTTGAATAGGTCGCTCGCAGCGCTTGGAAAATATAAAATTCGTACATTGTATCTGCACTCACCGGATCCCACGGTCCCGATTAAAACCACGTTGCAAGCTATCAATGATCTGTATAACGAGGGTCATTTGTAGGCATATTCTCTTGCATCATTGTGTGCTTGATTTGATTCAGGTCCACAGCGAACAGTTCGGCCTCAGCAACTACAGTTCCTGGCAGGTGAGCTGGCTCCTGGCATCGAAGAGCGTAGACAACAATGGGCAAATATCTGACCAGGTTGCTGAAATCGTGGGGATTGCAGACCATCATGGTTGGGTAAAACCCACCGTGTATGAGGGCAAGTACAATGCTATTGAACGGACCGTCGAGGCCGAGTGCGTGCATTGGTTGCAACCAAGACGACTGATACTTGAACAGAGCGATAGGCTATTGCCATGCTTACGGCACTTTGGAATCAAGTTTTATGCTTACTCACCGCTAGCGTTCGTCTAGTATCCGGTTTTGAATATGCTGCGTGCTGACCTCAGGGCAGAGGTGGCGTCTTAGCTGGCAATATCCTCAATGAGGAAGATATGGCCGCGAGAGAAGGAGGGAGATGGGATCCGCAAGCGTGTCGCTTCGCACTGGCTATACGATCACAATGTGCTCCAATGTTGCCAGTGGTAAGGGAGCTCAAGGAGGCTCTGGTAAGTGTGATACCATAGGAAAATGGCTGTAGCCTTGTATCTAATTTGTCCTCAGCAGGATCGATATGGACTTGGGCTCGCTGAAGCCGCCTATCGCTGGCTGCAGCACCACAGCATCCTTCATCAAGACGATGCTGTCATTTTTGCCGCCACATCTGTGAAACATATGGAAATGAACATGAAAGACTGGTATGTTTCAGAGGTCGGGCTTTTAAGCTACCGTTGATTCCTTTTTTAGCGAAGGAGGCCCCCTGTCAGAGGGTGTTGTTGAATTGTTTGAGAGAGCATGGCTCAGGGTGAAAGTATTTACTGCGCACTATGCTTCGTAAAGGTAAGAATACCCAATGCATTCAAGTTCCTGATATGTCGGGCATCACGGCTAAGGACGACACAATGGTTATTGGTAAGTGATAAGATCCAACGACGTGCATACACGTAGCGAGCATTCGAGACGCCGAGGGTGTGTTTCAGCTGCTCCTCGTCTAACTGATAATCGGATGAAGCTTTCAAGATTTAAAGCCAGGTATTACAAGAGGAAATTTGCGCCAGCATTTATGGTAAGCGCTAGTTGCCTTGTAGAGAACGTTACGGTCGGGTTGTCTCACCGTGCCAAGCGTGCGTATGTGTCTTGACTCGTCGAAATTATTTATGCTCCTAAAAATGCCCGTGCAGACCGTATCTCTGATATTGCACGGACCGGGTTGGCAGAATGCAAGGGATGGATTCTATGTTTAGAGCTTCACAGCAAATCGCTCTCCTTAGACTGATAGCAGCCTGCGGTCGGTGTATTGAGCAGCTCCGGGCCCGGAGTGATAGTACTATTGTTGTCTCGGTGGCTAACCGTTAACCGGACAAGAATCCGTTGAGAACGTTGGTGTCTCACATCATGCAGTGCATTTGCACTGGACTCGGTGACAAACCTGAAATAGTACAGTAATAGCGGGCGTCTGAAGAACGTTCACTCAGTGGCCGGATAGTGACCGGTGGCCTCCAGCCGCATCGTTCGGAGGTGGACGGAAGGCTATGGCGAGGTGGGGGTGACGATGGTTTCAGGAGGGGACGTACTACTACTGATATTGATGATCTGATTCAGAGGGCTTAAGACAACAATATAGTGAGATACGGATCAGCGATAAGATCTACATTAAGGCATGTTTTCGCGGACGCTCTTGTTGCCTGGATCCGAAGGCTGGGAGCCATCCCAAAATGGCAGGCGGCGGTGTCCGGGGTCACCGACTACGGTTAGCCGATTCGCACATTACAAAATAATAAAAGTGGAACGAGTGTCGGATATTGCTTGACCAGTCTGTCCTTTGAACTTCGTCCCCGTCCCTTTCTCCTCGTCCTCTTTGACGTGACGAGCCCGTCCCTCTATTCCTCCTCTACGCGCTTCGTTGGGCTCCAACACAGGTGCTTGCTGGATTGACATTCACTTCCTCATATCCCACACCCCACAGCCAGGTCCCACTAGACTTCCCTGGTCATGCGCGTCCCTCTTCTGCCCCTCACGGGTCGCGCTGTCTACAGTCCAATCGAGACCATAGTCTCCTTCTTCGTCATTGGCACCCTCGCCTATTTCCGCATCCTCTTTGCCATCAAACACTCCTCCTTCTTTGCCCCCGTCTTCCCTTCCACACTCAGCACAACGCATGCTTTGCTGCGCGATGGTCAGTGGGTCGTCGTCGATGAAGAATGGTACCTGAAAAGGACACTCGACCCGCAAACGCAAAAACTGGAAATTCAGCAACTTGTTTTTTCGACTGCAAAGGCTGTGGATCCGGTAAGCAGTTGTCATTAGTCATGTTCTAGCGATGTTCATCAGTATGCATGGACAGGTCATCGCTAGGTCGTTGGATTGGGCATACCTTGCACCATCAATCAGCAACCTGACACATCACATTTCCGATGTCTTTGTCACAGCCTCTGGTCAATCGTACTCCGCCGTGTGTTTCCATGTATCTGCTGGGGGTCAGTGCTTCACCGAGGTTTCAAATCAAGCCTCGGGTTCTCAGACCGTTACCTTGTCATTCGTACCTGGCGCCCATGAAGAATTCGTCGATGCCCTCAAGGCTAAAGCCTTTTATCCTCCAGATTCGTTTGGTGTTCAGTATCAGATACAGAGCCTCTCAGATGGGACTATTGGTGGAATGAAGAGTGGCAAGTGGATTGCCTATGCTGCCAGTGCCCTCATCAGTCGATTCTGGGAGCTCGCAAAGGTTAGTCGATCTCTCCTCGGACATGTCATGTGCTAAAGCACTTGCTCAATTCTAGAAAGCGGATTCTCTTGACATTTTGCTCGTCCTTGCTGGGTATATTCTTATGCATGCGTCCTTCATTCGCTTGTTCCTGGCATCGCGAGCCTTGGGGTCCAACTTCTGGCTTACTACCGCCATTGTTTCTTCGTCGATCCTATCTTTTATACTTGCCCTCCCGATATCACACTACTTGGAGATTCCCCTTGATCCGATCAGCTTGACAGAGGCGCTCCCGTTCCTCGTCTGCACGGTTGGTTTTGATAAGCAACTCCGTCTCGCGAAGGCTATCTTCAATCACCCTCATCTCACCACTCCTGTCAAGGAGGGTCGCTGGAGAGGCCAGATGAAGCCAGCCGGGGAGGTTGTCTTCGAGGCGATGGGGATGGTTGGCAATCTCATCCTTCGCGACTATGGACTGGAAATTGCTGCTCTTCTTTTGGGTGCCAGGAGTAAAGTGGGCGGTCTCATGGAGTTTTGTGCACTCGCAGCGCTGTCTTTAGTACTCGATTGCCTCGTGTTTGGCACCTTCTACGCCGCTGTGTTGACAATTATGGTCGAGGTTAGTTGTTTGGACTTGTTTGTTGGCTTGCTTTGCAATCGGGTTAGGGTTTGTTACTCACCTACAATGCACAGGTTCGCAGAATCCGGACTGCACGCGTGTTGACTAGGTCTCGCAGTGCCAACAATCTTACCGCCGAAGGTACCGTTAGCGCACTCGCCCGATCATCTCAATCTGTGGAAGGACACAAGCTTCACCACAAGTTTTCGGACACCTTACTTGGGATCAAGGGTTCGATGCTGAGGGACAAGAACAGCCCCCCAACAGATGAGAAGGAACAAGATCCGGTTGCTCGGCTCAAACTACTTTTGGTACGTCCATCGCCTCCGTAGTTGTTTCGTAACAGCCTCTTATAAGTCGTCTTAGCTCGTTTCTTTCCTCACATTGCACATCCTCAACTTCACGACCACCTTGGCGCCAGCCACGATCGCCCCCTTCGAACTGAGAAGCTCCCTTCGCACCTTGGGCGATTACCAGCTCGAACCTCGCAAAGTCGATATAGCCTCTCCTGCCATCGCTATCGTGCTCGATACCATAGCGGCATTCCATACGTCAAACAACTTCACAACCTCTTCGGTCGACGTGCTTGTCAAAGTCGCGCCACCTCTATCCATTAGTGTCATCCCACCTGGTCCGGCACGTCCCCGCGCACTCTTTAGATCCAGCGAGATCATCGACAATTTCATGTCTGGCTGGACCAATCTTGTCGGCGACCCTGTCATCTCGAAATGGATCGTGTTCGTCCTCGCCGCTAGTGTCGTTCTGAATGGTTATCTTCTCAAAGGCATTGCGGAGGGTGCTATCAGAGGTCTGCAACCACCAAGTGTCAGGTTCAGGTCTGTCGGTGCTGTCAAGAGGGATAGAGATATGGACGAAAAGATAGAGACACCGCAAGCGAGGTCTACCGCCATACGCCGCAAGCCTTCGTTCGTAATTGGCCCCAAACCGGGCGACTCCGGAGCCACCAACACACCTGAATCTGTTCCATCACCTCTGCTCGAATCCAAACATCTCATCGCACCCACGCCTATCCCCGCCAGCAAGGAAATTAGCGGTGTCCCTGCTTTCCTCCTGGATATGAAGCTTCGAGTCCAACCTACTGCAATCGTCACCAAGGAGCCATGCGTCGACCTTCCTGCGCGTTCACTGGAAGAGTGCATTGAGATTTTCGAGCATGGACCTCGTCCAGTACAAGTATCGCTATCAACCCTGAACGATGAAGAAATCATTCTCCTCGCACAGGATGGGAAGATTGCACCCTATGCTTTGGAGAAAGTTCTAGGTGATCTAGAGCGAGCTGTGTTGATTCGGAGAGCCTTGATTTGTGAGTGATCTACATGTGCATTTCTTCATCTATTGATTTCATTAGCTCGGGCAACTCTAACGAAAACCTTGGAGCATTCTGATATCCCTATGGCGAACTACGACTATTCTCGCGTGTTCGGTGCATGCTGTGAGAACGTTGTTGGATATATACCCGTTCCACTCGGCATTGCAGGGCCTCTTACGATCGACGGGGAACAAGTACACATTCCAATGGCTACCGCGGAGGGCACTCTCGTCGCGTCCACGTCACGGGGTTGTAAGGCACTCAACTCAGGTGGAGGCGTCACGACGGTTCTTACACATGATGCGATGACGCGTGGTCCTGCCATCGACTTCCCATCGGTCGTGATGGCAGCTGCGGCCAAAGCATGGGTAGACTCCGACGAAGGATACGAAATTATTCGGGAAGCCTTCGAGTCGACTTCACGATTTGCAAAGCTGCAGAGACTCAAGACAGCTATCGCTGGTCGGACGCTCTTTGTCCGTTTTGCCACCAAGACCGGTGATGCCATGGGTATGAACATGATCTCAAAGGGTACGGAGAAGGCACTTGAGGTGATGAAGCAGCACTTCCCCGAGATGGTCACCCTTGCTCTCTCCGGCAACTATTGTACAGACAAAAAGCCCGCCGCGATCAACTGGATTGAAGGTCGTGGGAAGGGCGTGGTCGCTGAGGCTATCGTTCCCGGGAAGGTAGTCAAGAGTGTTTTGAAGACGACGGTGGAAGCATTGTGCAACCTGAACATCAAGAAGAATCTCGTCGGTAGTGCCATGGCTGGCGCAATCGGTGGTTTCAATGCCCACGCAGCGAACATCCTCACCGCGATCTTCCTCGCGACTGGTCAGGACCCTGCGCAAAACGTCGAGAGCTCAAATTGTATAACTCTGATGGAACCGTATGTGACCGTCGTTTGGAGGTGTGATGCAACGCTCACGTTTAAACAGAATTAATGACGGAGAGGACCTCTTGTTGACTGTTTCTATGCCCTGCATTGAAGTTGGCACTGTTGGCGGTGGTACTGTGCTTGCTCCCCAAGGCGCAGTGTTGGAGATGCTTGGTATCAAAGGCGCCCACCTAACGACGCCAGGTATGAACGCCCAACGTCTAGCTCGTATTATCGCTGCGTCGGTCATGGCTGGGGAGTTGTCCCTTCTTAGTGCTCTCGCAGCGGGCCACCTCGTCCGCGCACATCTCGTACACAACCGCTCCCAGGCAAACACGCCCAATTCATCCCGCCCCGTCACACCCAGTCTTACGACCCGCCCGATGCCATGGGAGCAACCTCCAAGAAATCCCCCTGCTCTCCCCATGCAGGTACTCTCGCATTCCTCATCCACGTCATCTTTACCACCATACTCGGAATCCAAGCCATAGTGGTGAATCGATTGGAACCATACTCGATGAGTAATGTCATGTTATTATATTTATCACGCATCTGTTACCTTATCTACCACTTTTTTCGTGCACACGAAAACAGTTACGCAGTTATTTGGTTGGATGCAAGCGCGATTCAAAGGCAGTGCGCTTCGCGGGGTGGCTCCAGCAACAAATGTGGAATAGGATAGATTTGTTCATTGTACAAGTACTTGAAATGCAATAATATTACTCCGTTGGCCTGTAGTATCGTGGACAACGTTCTCGGGCGATTGCGGAGCATGTTTCACAATGAAGCGGTCTACTGTACACGACACTTGCATTCGCCATGACCCTACGACTCAGCGGTCGGGCTACGCTGATCAGCGCTCGCGCTGCTGGTTTCGTTCGCGGACCACCTCTGACACATCGGTCGCTCACCCTTTCGTCCGTCCAAGGACCCAAGGACCCTCCACTCGAACGTCGAACGCTCTCGGTCTACTTTCGAGATGAGATCCTCGCCAAACACGCCGAGAGACCCGCGCTCGTCTGCAGGCAGGAAAAGCCAAGGGCCCACGGTGGCCCACCCTCGCGAAACATGGGGGTCCGCACGCACCTCGCCTGGAACTTTGACGAGTTTGACAGACACATTCACGCGCTCGCGCGGGGCCTCGTATCGTTGGGTGTCCGCAAGGGCGATCGAGTCGCGGTCGTGATGGGTAACAACAGGTGCGTCGTCGACGTTTTTTGGTTGGCGTGGGTCTCATGGACTCGGGTAGCGCGTACGCATTGTTACAATGGGCGTGCGCGAGCGTGGGTGCGATCCTGGTGACGCTCAACCCTGCGTTTCGTATCAACGAGCTCGTGAGTGGTCCCTTGTCTGGACCTGCCAGAGGGATGATGGGGAGGATCGGCGCACGCACTCTTGCTAGGTAGATACCCTCAACGTTGCAGGCGTATCTCATCTCTTTGCGGTCCCGCGTCTCCGGAGCTCGCGGTACATACGTATGTTGTCCGAGGCGTTTCCGGACTTGAGCGGCGCTCGCCCGGGGGAGATTCGGTGCGAAGCGTTGCCTGCACTCCGACACCTTGTTGTCGTGGACAACATGGCGGATCCGAGCGCGTTCGAGAAGGAGATTGGGGATACCAAGTGTGTCACGGATTGGCGGGAGACGCTCCTGTGGAGGGAGGACGGTGCGGAAGCGCGGCGTGTGCGCGCGTATGCCAACGAGCTGCAATCGGACGATGTCATCAACTTGCAGTTTACGAGGTGTGTTTTTTTTCAAGGGGGTGTTTTGGGTGGGTGTAAGGTGACGCTTGGTACATGCAGTGGGACGACGGGTGCGCCCAAGGCTGCTTCTGTGCGTGCTTTCTCCGAGGCGTTTCGTTCACGTTTCCGAGTTGAAACGTGTGCTAGTTGACTCATCTCAATATTTTGAATAATGGGCTCGGAAACGGTCGGTGTATGCGGTTCACGCCGGATGATGTGCTCTGTAAGTGTGGCCACGAACAAATACACGACGATTGACATAGCATGCGGTACATGTAGGCAATGTGCCACCTCTATTCCACTGTTTTGATGAGTACTCTTTTTGCGCTATAGTCTGTCATGTATCTGACTTTAAGCGTACTACACGTCTTGTATTAGGAAATTTGGCTGCATGGTCTCATGGTGCCTGCGTGGTTTATCCCTCAGAATTATTTGATCCGAAAGCCATTGTCGATGCAGTCGAGCAGGAACGATGCACTGCGTTGCATGGTGTACCCACTCATTTCCTAGGAGTGTTGGCGGAAGTGCAACGACGACAGGATGCGGGGGAGAAACTTGATTTCAGCCGACTCAGGTAGGTCGACTGCAAAGCCTCAAAGGGGAAAGGAAACAGCAAAACTAAGTCAGAACGTTGACACAGAACTGGCATCGCTGCTGGATCCCCTATTCCCATCGATTTGATGCGCCGGCTAATCGACAAGCTGAATTTGGTGGACCTGACTGTGGCGTATGGCATGAGTACGCCGTGAAGCTTGGCCCCCTGACATCTTTTGCTGACTCAACGGGTATATCGTAGCGGAGACGAGGTGGGATCGATTCCCGCGGATACTTGGGGTGTTTCATTGACCTTGTTGTGCAGCCCAGTTTCCTTCCAGTCCACACCGGCGGATCCGATTCTCAAGCGGGTGGAAACGGTGGGGAAAGTGCAACCTCATGTGAGAGCGAAAGTGATAAACCCGGAAGGAGAGATCGTTCCTGTGGGAACACCTGGGGAAGTGTGCGTTACTGGCTATCTACTCCAGAAAGGGTATGTTTCGTGGATTTCTAGGTTTCGTGTTTTGGCTGAGTTTAGTAGGTATTGGAGTGATGAGGAACAGACGAAGAAGGTCATGCGGCCGGATCCTGAGGATGAATCCGTTGTGTGGATGCATACGGGTGACGAGGGCATCATCGACGAGGAAGGATATTTAAGGAGTACGTCTGATTCAGATGCAGTGTGCATGCTGATCTGAGTTTGTTGCAGTTGTTGGTCGGATCAAGGTCTGTTTCTGATTTGCTCGCGGTGCAGAATGATTGACATTGTACTAGGACATCATTATTCGTGGCGGAGAGGTGCGTTCTCGTTTAATCATACTTGCGGCTTTATGATCCGAGATTTTATTAGAATCTGTTTCCCGTTCAAATAGAGAACGTTCTAACAGCACACCCATCTATAAGAGAAGCGGCGGCAGTGGCCGTTCCAAACTCAAAGTATGGCGAGGTTGTCGGTGCATGGGTGCTGCTCGAGCCAGGCAAGACGATGTCCAAGGATGAGGTTCGACAAGTTGTCCGGGACAAGATGAACCCGCAGGTATGTGCGGTTCTTTGACTGTCACCTCTGGCACTCACACATATGGTCATGGTGTAGAATGTGCCGGAGTGGGTGTGGTTCGTCGGGGATGGCATGGACCTGCCAAAGACGGCGAGTGGCAAGGTGATGAAGCATGTTCTGCGTCGGTGGAGCGCCGAGAGGTTACCGAGATGAGCGTGGGAGAATTAAATAAAGTGGTCAGATTATGCCAAATATCATTTCCATAAATAAATAAAATCATCGACATCAGGTTCAACGTCGACCATGTCCGTCTCGAAGCGCGTCCGCATCTTTGCTCTCGAAGACCTCGACGCACACAAGTCGCCACAGAGTTGCTGGGTTTCGTTCAAGGGAAAGGTCTACGATGTCACCGCCTTTGTTTCTGATCATCCGGGAGGCGAAGACCTCATTCTTAATAACGCCGGCACGGACGTTGAAAACATTATGAAGGACAAGGACTCCCATGACCATTCGGAGTCGGCGTATGAGATGTTGGAAGAGTATGTGATCGGCCGTCTAGGCACCGAACCAACAACCGTCAGCGACAGTATGTCTTTGTACCTCCTCTCGGCAATTTCGTCTCACTTTGCACAAAGATTGGGAAGCGACGGACGACTTTCACCCAGAGGACACGGATTCGGCAGAAGACTTTGCAAAAACACATTTCCTTAACCTCCGGGAGCCCTTGCTTTGGCAAATGTGGAACGCCAACTTTAGGTGTGTCCGTCATGGCAGTATGTTGTCTAGTTCTAACCTCCTCCAGCAAATCGTATTACCTGAAGCAGGTTCATCAACCAAGGCATTTGAAAGAGTCGGCGCGCTTGTTTGGTCCCACCGTGCTCGAGGTGAGCTTACTTCGAAGTGCTCGCCGCCCTACTGACCGCGCAAGTAGCTGTGCACGCGCACGTCCTGGTACGTGGTACCCCTGTTCTGGCTACCTATCGCGGTCAATCTCTTCTTGCGTTCGCTGGCACAATTCACCATGCCCATACCAACTTTCCGAGAGGCACCCCTATTCCCCCTTTCCGTCTTGTCCCTTGTGTCAGCAGACGCATTCGTGAAAACCTTGCTTTGCTTCTTCGTGGGCAACTTTGTCTGGACGGTATTGGAGTATGGACTGCATCGTTTCCTCTTCCACATTGATGACCTCTTGCCTGATCATCCCGTTTTCTTGACTCTACACTTCTTGCTTCATGGTATTCACCACTTTATGCCAATGGACCGGTGAGTTGAGCCGTTGTTTCACAAGTGTCTTATTCATTGTTTTCAGTTTGAGGCTTGTCATGCCACCGATCCTGTTCACCGTCCTGCAGACACCATTCACACGGCTTGCATACACACTATTCCCTACTGCTGTGGCAAATGGTATCATCTCTGGCTCTTTTACATTCTGTGGGTATTTTACTTGCTTGACACTGCTGCGCCCTTACTGTTTTGTAGACGTCCTGTATGACTGCATGCACTATGCGTGAGTATACTCCCTTCTTTCTTGGCTCGCATGTTCATCCCGTGCAGGTTACACCACACCAGACTTCCTGCGTACATGCGGGAGATGAAGAAGTACCACTTGGCTCATCACTACAAGAATTTTGAACTCGGGTTCGGAGTTACCAGTGCGTCTCGTTCGTTATTGTGTCCGGTTGCTTTCTGATGCCTGGGATACAGGCAAGATTTGGGACTATGTCTTCAATACCATGCTCCCAGTGTAAGCGTCATGTCAGGACCCCTCGAGGTAGTATCTTTTTACGGATGGTGGACACCCGGACGTTGCTTCATTTGTTGATTAGATTACTGAGTATCCTACTTGATTAGAATGGTATAATACGTCTACTTACGCCCGGACTAGTGGAGTGATACTAAGGCACCGCCACAATATACAAAGTGTCTGTCAACGGTCATCGGCGCGGGATGCCAGCGAGCAAGATCAACATCGGCGGAGACGAGGCATCCTTGCTCAAGGCCTACAAACTCTCCACACTCAATCCGACGTGAGCCCTTCAAAGTCCTCTGGAAAAACCGGTTGACAGACACCACCACCAGCAAGTGGGAAGAAGTGGACTATGACTTGGAGGATCCACTGTTTGTTACCTCGGTCGGTGGGGATGGTGACGGCGATCCATTGGGTCTAGGTGCTACTGCCGAGTACGCCAATTGCTTCATTGTTCCTTGACGTCTAATTCATCACAATCTCCATCTCAGTCTTAGGAGCATGGACGCTGAGACGAGTAGGCACCTGCAGGTCATCGTGTCTTCAAGAGCTGGATCTAATAAACCCACAGAAGCCACTGTCATGTTGAGTTCAAAGTCGTTCGACCCAAAGGCTTTCCTAGCCGCAGTTCACCCCAACGCGACGTACCAAGACTTGGCGGTCGGCATATCCCATCTCCAGGCGTCCATCGACGCGCGGTCGGAACAGGTCCGGGTCCTCGTCGAAGACAATTTTGATCGTTTCGTCGCGGTGAAAGCGTCCACGGATGGTATGCTCTACGCTTGTATTCCCGTATTCTCAACCCGTCGCTCACGGTACACAACTTGAAGCTCTGTACGCCGAAATGCGGGATGGACTCTTGTCAGACGCTAGCGACTATGCATCGAAGCCGCTCACGGTTCACCTGAAGCGTAGGCCAATATGCCTTGTTTCCATCCTCTGAGCTCTCTCGCTGAGCGTGTGTCTGTATAGATTCTACTGTCAAGGCTAACCAGGTGTTCCTTCCCGTGTTGGAGAATTCTGCCAAGGCTCAGAGACTGCGCACTACGCTTTCTGTGTTTGAACGCTCCAAGTTCTTTTTCAGTCTACCAGGATCTCTCGCGGAGTCCATCGAAGCGGTCAGTTGGAGGATGGCTTCATGGATGTGAGGTTGTCGTGACTGGGTTTTCTTTCTGTTTACAGGGCAGGTATGAAGCTGCGTTGCGCACGTACAGCAAGGGCAAATTTCTTCGCGATTCTCGGCAGGGATCAGGCGAGTCCTCGGCCAGCGGAAAACCGGGCGGTCCCGCGTCCGAACAAAAACGGATATTGGACAAAGTATGGTCCAATGTTGAAAAGGTCATGGGGGAGATGAGATCTCTTCTCTTGTCAAAACTACAAGAACCGAGTCGGAGTGTCGAGGAGCAGGAGAAAACGATCGAGTACGCTGCACATTGTTTCGTAGCTTTTAGCCGCTGATCGTTCCGGAAGGATTCTATTAGAATTGAATACGTCGGAAGATCCAATATGGACTTATTTCGATAGCCAACATACCCATGTCATGAAGCAGATCAATACATCCTATCGATCTAGTGTCGAAGCCACCAACAGTGGGTGCATTCGTCGGTGATAGGACGTTACTAATTTTCCTGTAGATGCATTGGGCAAGGTCCCTCCTGAAATAAGTGACCCTGAGGGTTTCAATGCCTCACTCAAGTCTCAACTACAACTATGCCTTGCTTCCCTTGAGACGAAACAACCCGAATTGGTGATCGGTGGGTTCCAGCATCGATCACAGTCTGGCTATTACTCACCAGATTTGCAGCCCAGAGTGGAGGTCATGAGGTTTGGGAAGCCATCTTCGAGATGACCAAGAATATGTCCGAGACACTGCTATCTTCGCTTCCTAATTTCTGGAAGATTGCTAGAAGCTTTATAGAGGGCAAGTTCAAAAGAGTAGGTTTAACGCTCAATCACGAGTTAATATGCTGACACCGACAATTTCAGCCGTCTGGCTCACGACGGAGCGCCCAACAATGTAGTCAAATGGCACTCGACATTGTGAAGCTCTATGTTTCACTTTTGTCCGAGTTCTTCAGTCTGTCTGACGCAGTCGTGATGCAAAGGAACAGTAGCGACTCCCCACCAAAATTGCTTCCGAGACACTCAAATTCCTTGACTACGGCCCACTTTTTGATCAAGATCCTCATTGAGATCCAAGATTGCGCAAATGAGGTCGCGGCAATGGACATCGTCCCTGAGGCTTCCTCAAATCTTAGGAGTCTAGTGGAAAGTGCTCGATGGAAATTCGGGGATATCCTGGTCCGCGTCTGGCTTCGAGGTTGTCACCTCGCACTTTCTTCATAAACGCTGCTGACAACGATCGCCAACAGATGCTGCTCTATTCCACCTCCTCGAGACTTGGACACCTTCTACGCCGGATCCGTCTGTGACACAGTTTATGTCTCTGTTTGACGTATTCCAGAGACAACTGACCACACACGCATTAAAATTCGCTGGAGGGATTGAGTTGTCGTCGACGTCGTCTTCTTCATTCCGGACCATACAGCAGAACCAAATTTCGCATGCGTTTATGATAAAGATCACGAAAGCATTCCTGGATGCGGTTTATGCGTTTTTAGACGGTTTGGTTCATCTAACATCATCCGAATGGCCCGTGACGACGGAGACCCCTGGTCCAAGTCAACAATTACCATCAAAGCCGTACGATTTGAATGATGTAGTGAGTACTCTACATCAGCACGAATTCAGTTGTCTTATGGTTGTGTAGGACACCAGGCTCCTCCTCATGTTGTCCAACTTTGTGTACCTCTCGGGAACTCTGATTCCCAACTTGTTCTCCCATCTCGAAAGTGCGTTTGGTGTGTCCAAAGAAGATGATCGTAACGTGCGTTTGTCATTGCCATGTTGCCAAAAGCGATGATGGACCATCTCTTGCAGACGCTTATCAAGGTGGTACAAGCACTGGACAAGAAATTGTTTGATTCGTACGTGAAGCCCAAGTCTGGCATGGTGACTAAGATACTACGGGATGGCATTCTGGATCGCGAGATGGATTGGTACGAGACCCCCCGGCCAACTGGTAAGCACGACCTTTGGACCCGGATGCACGGGGATTCTGAATCGCGAACAGAAATTCGGCCTTACATGTTCCGAGTGTCAATGACGCTTGTGGAGATCCATGCGCAAATCAGTCGCGTCGCGGAAGGACTCCTCGATCGTGTTCTTTACGCGGTCGTCGAGGATGCCGCAGACGAGGCCTTGCGCTGTTTCCAGCAAATCAAACGTTTCGGAATGGGTGGCATGTTGCGCGTACGTCGCTTGTTCGGGGAATCCGTCAGAGGCTCACCTCCAACAGGCGACGCTTGAAATTGAGTTCATGCATCAAACGCTAGCCCGTTACGTTTCGCCTACAGCGACGAAGACGCTTTCGGGACTGTACAACAAGGTAGCCATGGCGTATGCCCCACGCCCTGGGGACGAGAACCTACAGGGGCACCTTGACAGTGTTAAGAAGATATTGGCTGAGAGTCGGCGTGCGACAAGCATCGAATTCATGTGTTTCAGGCAGCCCAAGGAAAAGAGTAGTTCTAAAGCGACAAGTGGAAAGCCAAAGTCAAAAGCAGACGGCACGCCGCGTTCCGCTGGTCAGAAGCGGTCGGCTGTATGAGGGATGGTCTGTACTTTTTTTTTGCTTGCGCCTTGTTGATATCGTCTTGTATATTCCTTCGTAATAAGTATTTTTTGCAGTTAGATTCGGATCGTTGGAGTCTGCTTTTTCGCCTCCACTTACTTACATAAGCCTCGGTGTAACAATTAACTTTGAATCTGGCTGTAACTTCTAGCACATACGTTTCAAACGTTGTTCCATCGACCTTCGGAGTAGTGGACCCTTTATAAGGCTGGGGCTAACCGCGATTCGGTCGCTACCTTTCTTCTCTTCTTCGACCATGCCCTATCTGTCACCAACAGCTCTCAATAACCTCAGACTCTATACCTACAAAGCCGTGGACAAGTATGATTAGGCTGGTCCGCACCGACCACTCACCTGACGACTCCGGGACAGGTCCCTTGTGTCCCGATATATACTGGGCCCTTATTGGAATTGGTTCATTACTCTTTGGCCATTGACTGTCGCGCCAAACACGGTGCGCTCTCGATTCAATCCCTG
>JBBPJQ010000137.1:0-41818 GCA_038088795.1 Boletus rex-veris
GTGATGGCGACCACGCCGACAGCGCGACCAGTACGAGCGTGCGTTCGTACTCACACACCAACCCCCCACCGAATTGGATCAAGTCCCAATCGCTTCGGGTTCCTCCTTACGGAACT
Source organism: Boletus rex-veris (assembly GCA_038088795.1). Lineage (NCBI taxonomy): Eukaryota > Fungi > Basidiomycota > Agaricomycetes > Boletales > Boletaceae > Boletus > Boletus rex-veris. Next base: position 117 of record JBBPJQ010000137.1, read on the forward strand.
ATGGACAACTTCCGTGCTTTCCTTCGGGGCAAATGGCGTGAGGTGCCCGAGGGCGAACGATGGTGGGAGGATGCCCTTGGGGGATCGATCGAAACGAGGCGGCAGGCGAATTTGGAGATATTGGAGTCGCTCAAGGTGTGCATGGAGCGGACTGCAACCTTACTTGGAAAGCGATGACGATGAGACAATGCACGCGTATTGATTTCGAGATGTGTGTAAACAAAGATTGCTTGATTAGAAAGTAATCAACTGACTAGTTGCCCGGAAATCGGGAGCCCCTCTGCTTTCACGTGTCTAAGCTTGTCATGTAAGCCTTATCGACCAACCACCTGGGGCCGAGTTTGGGCCGAGTAGCTAGCGCCTTGTTTGTTTACACATTGACACCGGGCCAAAAGAGGATTTGAAGGAACAACGACGGCTAAGAAGACGTTCTAGCGAGCCATCAGCTCGCTCGTACTTAAGGAAATCCAGGCGGATTCTGGGAGTGAGACGTGTTTAGCTTAGCTCCCGATTAGTAAGAGGTACTAGAACCAACTTTTTACCCGACTTGAGGAAGCACCGCCAAACCAAAACCTTCCTGTCACGAGCTATGGACGAGCCCTATTCGATCATCCTAACTCGACTCGGAAGCACTAATTTTAAAGGTGCAAAAGCTCTGAAGAACACAAAGTGATGGCCGTATTATGTAGCCCAGGCTGAGGTACTCATGACATGTGACAATTCGGTACGTGGTTTTTGATACCCGAAAATCTGAGGCAGTACAAAAACCTCAACCTTGTACAGGCGGACAACTAACCGAACCGAGAAACCGTCAAGACAGGTCTCCAATGCCACCATACATACCCAAGGATGCCGTCGCTCTCCTTGCAAAGATACCTGCTATACCCGCGCGTCCGGGCCGGCAAAACCTCGCGGAATTATACCGACGCCTCAAGAGCCTCTTAGACCGGGGTGAACGTCCTAAACTGCTATCTATCCTCAAGTATGCCGCTTATATCGTGGTATTTGCCAATGCTGGATCTTTGCCGTTCGCATGGCATCGTGAGTCTCTTGCTTTCTTCCTCTGCCGGGAAGCTGCTCCCGAGCATGTGGAGGATGAGTCAGGCTGAATACGCGATTTATCCAAAGTTCGGGGGTATTGGCCCTTACTCGTGAAGCAGCTTCAGTCCTGGATGCTCCAGTGCCGTCTCATCTTTGCCTCCAAGGAGGAACGAACACGCGCGTACTTCGCATGGGCTGAAAACCTCTCGCCTGTAGGCGCTAATCCGTTCGAAATCGAGACGGTGTACAGGCGGTGGGCAAGTACGTTCCTCAACTCGATGAAAATGCATTTGTATACGAGCTCATCCCTTCTTTAGCCATCGATGATATTGACGGGTTCGGGATGCATCTCAGCAACTCGAGTTATGCCAGGGTACGTCTCTTTGTCTTATTTCCTGTCACAGATTAATCAATCATGCAAGTAGGCATTCGATGCAGGGCGTGGAAAGGCGCTCATCCAGTGGTTCCCCGCCTGGGTTCATAGCGGGGGGGTGATGCTACTCGGTGGTAAGCGCGCACCTCGCAAACACCGGCGGTCTGGATGAGTCTGACTGACCACCTCGACCCTCATTCACTTTCCCAGCAACCCACTATCATTTCCTTCGTGAAATCGCGCCGTTATCCAGGTACGAAGTGCGACTGACAATCGGGGCCTGGGACCATAAATGGGTAGCTTCCAAGTCCTGATCAGAAACGTCTTTGAAACGCTGACAGATTACCTTTTTCCTATAGATATATGTTATCGCACGCTACGTGACACGTCCTAGTAGTCGACAGGCCACCGATCACTCCTCCAAATCCAGCACCCCATCCACCCCCACTGATACCCTCACACCCACCCAAGGTGGTTCTGTCGACGTCGAATACGCCGTCGCCGCCATCATCCACTCAGATACCAACGGGACTGGGAGCACCCGAGGGATTCCGATTGTCGAACCAGACGGGGCGATCTTGCATTGCGTCGCCGTGGCCCAGAACTGCTTCAAACAGGGTCGCATCACCGTCCCGCCTGCTATCGTCCTTGCATCGGAAGGCTTCACGAAACCGTATGGTGACGCCGGCAATATCGACAGTGTGACCACGGACGCGGGCATGCGTTCGTACTCACATGCCAAACCCCCGCCGAATTGGATCAAGTCCCAATCGATTCGGGTTCCCCCTCAGGGGAGTATAGCCGACTTTCGTGCTTTCCTCCAAGGCAAATGGCGTGATGTACCCGCGGGAGAACGGTGGTGGGAGGATGCCCTTGGGGGATCGATCGAAACGAAACGGCAAGCGAATTTGGAGATATTACATTCGCTTAAGGTGGGCTTGGAGCGGACTCAGACGATGAACTGACAGGCTGACGTTTGGTCTAATTTTGGCAACATTTTATACCATACTTTTGATCATCCTTCCACTGATTATGCCGGTGTAATGTGGTATGACCTAATGATAGTATACTGTCAAGTCCGTACACCAAATTTCTTGGTCATTTAGACTAGACACTATGTAGTATACAGATTTGGAGTAGTACAATGTCTGCTAATGCTAAAGAACAACATCGACAATAATCTCCAACACTGCGGGGGTGGGTATAGATATGTACGTAGGTATACGAATCAACAATGTCAACAGGGAAGCAAGACAAAAAAGCAAACGAGTGGATGGCCTTCAGACGAGGCAAGGTGCTCAAGGTTGGTCCAAAGTGGTATGTCCCAGGAAGCGCTTTCTGTACATATACGGCGTAACATCTTCCGTCCTCTTCATCTCCCCCTGTTTTGTTCTTATCTTGCCCGTCATGTTTTTAGATCGTCAATGACGCTCGACGGTCCAGAGCCGCACAACCCAAGCTCGATCACGTTGACGTCGCCGTCACCGTGTGGGTGCCCAGCCCCGCTACCTCCGACTACAGTACTCCACGACGGATTCCGGCTCGTATTCGGAAGGAAGTCGTCCACGCCAAGCTCACACGCGGTGCGGGCAGGCCGAGAACTAAAACTGAGCTTCACAGCGCCATCCGAATGGGTTTCATCCTCGGCTTCGTCAAAAGTCTTGCCAGAATTCCATGCATTGCCGCGAGCGATCCAGAGTATGATCAGCAACGGTGCGATGACCTACAAAATACATTCGTCAAATTAGATCCATGTATGCCTGCTCTTGCGGCAGCTCACCTGAATGTGGCTCATCGTCGCTAGAATGGCTGTCTGTCCTGGACTCTGTAGGACACACAGAATCAAAAACGCGAGTGACCATGCGCCATAAAGCGCCGCAGATTCGATCAACATCGTCGCGATACTCATGTAGGGGGACTCCATTCCTGGACCTGACACCGCGCAACGGCGGCGAATGAGCAATGAAATAGGAGGTGGATATGTGAGGACGGAGAGTAGCAAACAACGACGCCACGTCAGCCGATACAATCCCAACATTGTTCGAATGACCTCACCGAACACGCGTTCCAACCGGACCTTGTGCCAGTACAGTCGCGCGGCAATCAACACCGTTGTAAGGACGTTCAGAGAGAACGAGAGCGCATAATAAGCAAGCAACATGTTCTTTGAGAGGAAGAATATCCTGCCCAAGCCAGCCTCCGCCTGCAAAACAAGGGTACTTAATACTAAAGCGAATCCGCGTTAGCTTGGTGCGGATGCCAGACCATCTACGCATCGTTCACTCACCAATGACCCCAACGTACATCGCACACGGCGCAGGAATGACCCATCTTGCATACGGAAGATTATAGTAGAATACGATGAACCTGCAAAGCTGCAGATTATGGTATCAGCTTTATCCAACACGTGCACGAGGATCAGCACTGACAATCAGGGCGTCCGTCATCCAAAGTATTATCAGAGCAGTGACATCGGTCATGACCATGACGCTCTGACCAGCCATGTACATGATGTAATATTGATAGGGACCTCCGGGATACAACCGATTATCAACGTAGGCCACGATTGCACTCTGAGAATTGCCGGCAGTATACACTGTGGCCAGAACGAACAAGACGGTCGTGTAGATGAGATAAAAAAGTGTCTTGCGCCATTCAGTCCGGGACCTCGAGAGTGAATGCGATCCGGATCGTGGATTGCGTCGAAACAGCTTCTTGAGCAGGGAATAGGTTGTTGTACAATAGAGGGTGGTCACGATGCCATAGGTAACCCCAAGAAGTGTCGTCGCCGCGATCAAATTGATGCGATCGTTGAGGTGGTCCGCGCCAGTCTCACTGTTCCCTGCAGCAGTTGTGTTCGCAGACGTCACATCGAGCATCGTGGTCGGTTGTCGCTACCACAGGGTGCCACGAGGACCGTACGTAGTGCGGGGAAGTGAGGCTTGACTCGGAGGTGCAGTGGGCAAAATGGTCAAAATGGAAGTCAACTTGTCCTCCCGTTATGAACGAGCTCTAAATGACCGTGCGCAAGGGACAATTTATCAATACGGAGATAACAGTACTTACCAGAAGTTGACGGCAGAATAGAATTCACCGTGGGATCGTCCAATGATCTAACTCCGATAACTGTGATCCGATTAAGGATTTGTACATTTCATGTCATTGCGGTCAGGGTCACGGGAACGAATATCGCAGCAACAGAAACATAGTAAGGTGGTCCAGAGGTCTGGTCAGGCCACCGAATGTGGGGACGCAGGAGCAAGGTAGCATTGTTCAGTGTCGCCACAGAAAGAAATGAAAACCAGAAAAGTTTGTCCAGTGTCCCACCCGGTTTTTGCGTCAGCACTGGCAGAGGGAAATGAAATTGGGTGAGTTTATATCCGCATACGGTGACATAGATGTAGTGGAGTCTTGTGGAGTCTTGTGAAATCCAAGTGAGGCATTGTTATCGAAGTTGACCAGTCGTTGGAGCACTGAACTACAAGTTAATTAGTAGCGCGCCTGGACGGAACAAGGTCCGAAATGAGATCCAAGCGCTGTGGCGTTAGAAGACGAACGCGAACAAAAGAGAGAATATTCACGAAGCGAAATTTAATACCTTTATTTCGGCTTAGCAACTTGACAAGGTTGAAGGTGGGCATCAGCGGATTGGTCTCGATTAGTCTGGACCATCCAGGACACTCGGCTGCAGTCAGTTAGTAGCTAACCGTCTACCTGATGTGGATGTTAACGTACTACAGGAAGGACGTTGAGCCGAGTGACTGAAGCTACACCAGTGATGAACCGAGGAACGAGACGTCAGCGTTGTGTATAAGGGGCTGTCTTCGACAGGAGGATGGCTTGCTTTGAAAATTGCTAGCTGTTGCGGCATAGCCCGGGGTGAGTATGCGATTTCTCACCCTACAGCGTGTCGGGTATGTTCGTCAAAACGGGCGTACTCACCAGACAGGCTCACGGATAGCTTTATCGTCCAATGTCGCTCGGTCCATTGGATTGGGTCTTAGAAGAAAAGTGACGTGAGCTTCTACAAATGTCGAGCCGAACAGAATAAATGATTGCGCAGGTTCTGAAGCAAGTCAGAGTCTCATAATCAGCTGTGTTCGTCTTCTTCAAAGTACATCTTAGCGTATACACAAGTGCAAACAAACGAGACACTCACGACCAAGAAGAATCCGAAAGAGGAAGAGCATGTGAAGTCAGCGGATATAGAGAGCCGAAGCAGCGTGGTGCGAGCTCCAACTTCTGAGTCGTAAGCCGCAGACCTCGGGGCTAGCTAGATAGGCACTACCCCTACCCCCTCTTTCAACTTGTCGGTTTGGTTTAGCTACGACTCTGATCCGAGATCCCGGCTCACCTGTTCGGATCTAACAAGGTCCACTGTCGTGAGGTCAGCACCAACCGCCCAGATCGTCTCTCAAACCGAAGGAACATGTGTCGGACTTCATGGCACCTTATGGAATATCGTGTTCTGGTGTACCTGGAACGTGTCGCTGGGCCCAAACACTTGGTTTCGGACGAAGTGACATGCGACTCTTGCAATCTCGGGGATTCTGCATTTTGCAAGCGCCAGGTGGTCCTCGGAGCATCTCAGCTTGTAAACCTGCCACCTGCCATTAATGCTGTCAATCGTACCAAGATCGCTGAGGAAGGAAATGAGGTTGAAATTGGGTCTCCCTGTCTGCCTGCAAAAGGTTTTTGCTTTGCGTCCTGATGGAAATACTGTCTGGCCAAGCTATTGTCCTCATAATATATAATCACTGCAATGTAGAACGAATGAAATTTTGCCTGGCTCAAACGATGGGTGATGACTGTCAGAGTTGTACAGAGGTCTGAATCTGAAGTAATACTCGCTTCATGTCTTCTCACCATCTGAGAACAACTTCCCATCTCTCTTGCAAACCATCACGATGAACACTACCTTTCCAACAGTGTCCATCGACGTGGTACGTCCCCCCAGGCGCCTAGTTCCGGACCTCTCCTGATGCTCTGATCGTCCTATCCTATCATTCGCATTCCCTGCGCCAAGATCCTCGAGCGACACACCGCCAAAGAAGTCATCCATGCTATCCTTCATTCCATCCTCTTCCATCGTCTCTTTGGAACAGTCAAACCTCAGACGTTTGACGTGCTCGACGTGACCATGGTCAGCGTTTCAACCACCACCTCACCTCCCGAGTTCCTTCCGAATCCCATCCTATGATCATGACTGACATCGACGTTTTTTTGCTCGGTTCGGATCGCACATAAAAACCATGGCAACACAGCCTGGTGTCGCAGACCCTGAAATGGAACAACTCGTCAACGAGAAGGTGGACGTGTTTTGGAAAGGGATCGAGAGCGGATCGAGCAAACGAGGACAGGTACTGTATCGCTTGTTTTCGTCGACCATCTGCTCGTTTATTGATCAACGAGATGCTCCACTCCCCCGCCCCCACCCCTTCTGTGCGCGACCATGTCAAGCATAGATCCTGGTCACCTTTTCGGAAAAGAAGCCCAAAAAGTCGTGGTTCCAGGTGTATGTCGGAGAAGAGGACGTGCCATGGGAGCAATGGTCTGTCGTACCTTTTATTCCTCGTTCGATCCTGACTCTTCCCCTCTCGCTACCCAACAGGATCGTCAACGCGGAACTTAGACAACCAAAAACAGATCGAGGTACATCTTCATGTATTCATCCCATGTCATTTACGCTTATACGTCATTCATTCGCCGTACGACGATGACCACATCACGCAGATCGTCACGAGTTTAGCGCTTCCCTTGCCACTACCCTCACCAAAGCCCTCCACGTCATGCTCACCCATACCTCGTCTGAAGAGGGTCGTACAGCTGTTCCGCTCATCACCAATGCTACCGGCATCTCACCGTTTCCCATTCGGATCACGGTCAAAGTGGACGGGATCGAGATTGGATGAGGCTGTTAGATCATTTAGTATATCATTTATTCCATTAAATGAATACCCTTCCAGCGAGACCATCCAATAAGTTGAACACACCATGCATTCATTGCTCAGTACAGTCAATTGGATGTGAATTTGAATGCAGGGTACTATAGCTACATGCATGGCGATGATTAGTACTGTAAAGGATCGGCTTCAATTGAGTGTCGTCTTCTGCTACATCTATCCGTTCTGCTTGTCAATGCTCATTCACCAAAGTCGCGCACGATGCGTCCCAAAATCGTCCATAGCCGCCTGGTACACCGCATTGAATGCCTCTTGTTTACGAGCCCGATTCTCTTTGCCAGCACGCTTGAACAGTTCTGTGAGGCCACGTCCTCAGCCATTCGTGTCACGCTCAGGTAGTCAGCGAAATCACGTACCGAGAAAGCGTTCGCCAACCCATAACCGCAATGGTGCATTCCCGATGTCGTCTTTGGTGTGTGTCACGTCAGACGGCGCGGCCCCTTCAGGTACCTCCTGTTTCTTCGGGTTGGCACCCATACCCGCACCGAGCGTCTCACATACGGCGAGGACCTCCATTGCATGCGTCGGGGCAGTGTACACGTACTGCGCGCCGACGACAGCTAATACCAATGCACGCAAATGATTGTCTCCCGCGGCACTGAGCAATTCGAGCGCGTGCTTCAAGAGCGACTTGGACCGGATGATGTGCGGACGCGCCATCGCAGCCGAGATTAGCTCCCCGAGAGCGGGTAGTGGGGCGGAGGCCCCTGACGAACACCTAGCAAGCGCATCCTTGACGAGAGATGTGGTGGATGCGTCAAGTTGTAGGTTAGGCTGTTCATCAGGAACGGAGGAAGGTGGCGGCGGCTGCATAGCAGACAGCCCGATGCGGAGAAGGGCTTCGCTTGCTCGGGCTGCTGCAGCTATGAACCCACCTCCGGGTGCCAGACCCGACCCAACAGGACTGGCGCCATCGAGGCGAGCAGCGACACGATAAGAGGTTCCCGCTCGCTCCGGATCACCTAGAGCATGTGCAAGGTGTGCATGGAGAAGTGTAATGCGAGCGGCATAGGCAAGGAAGAGATCGTGTGTACGAGTATGGGCAATTAGCGTGGCAAGGTGCTAGCAGGGACATTGGGATTGACGTGTAGTGGAAATAGGATAAACTCACGCTCTCTGCAGCTTCAAAGTTACTCCTTTGGATTGACACCTGGTGAGTACGGGTTATAAAAACAAAGATATCTTTCACGATGATGAAACTCGCTTACGGTGACAAGTTCGCATAGCAAGTCTGCCTCGATTCTAAAGGCATGTTGTTCAACAGCGGTTACATCGCCATAAGATGCCCACAGTGGAACTAGAGGGTATATCAATACTCGAGTCGTCCGTAAAACGAGGAAATGAGTAAAAGTTACCATTGATTCTGACAGAACCTTCTTTGCCCAGACGACCTTCCCTGCACTGCACCACACCGCACTCTGCAAACACTCGTTTCTTGGGGCGGCGAGACACTGGATCCCGTTTCGCAGCAGCAGAGATAAGAAAGGTGAGTAGATATAGAATGTGCGGGTGAGTCGTTTGCAGAAAGATGGAATTATGTCCTGGAAGGGGGATCTGGTGGTAAAAATGAGAGAAAGTAATCAGGGAGACGAAGACAAGGCGTACTTCCACTAGGCCATCTGAGTTAGCACCGCCTACCAGCGCACCGCCATCCATGAGAGCATGTAAGGCGGCCAAGCGTGCATCAGTAGCACGTGCACGGCCTGCATGTGTATGAAAAATAACACCTAAGATGAGAAGCTGCGCAGTGAGCGCAAGCGTGAGGGCGTCAGTGGCCTTTGGACCAGGAATGGACAATTCTCCTTTCGGGGGAGAAGAGGTAAGGGTAGGGTCGCCATTTGGTTGCGACTGTGATTGAGAGGAAGCATTACTGTGCACATCCTGCGCCGTAATTGAGTATGATCTCATCAAGATCTCTGCAGTGTCTTGATTCGCCTTTTCACATTCCTGTCCTTCCCCTGGTTTCTCCTCCCTCGCGTGGAACACGAGTTGCATGCCCTTTTCTGCAACCGAAAGTGCGTCATCAATGAGATCCCATAGGCCAGCGCCAACTAAGATTCTAACGCGTAAGACTGCCGCGAGATCTTCGATGGCCGGGTGTTCGTTTTGGGTAGCGAGGCCAGACAACGTCGCGATAACTGAGAGGGCGGCCTGCAGTTCGGGAGCTGAGGGAGCAGTGGAGTTCGATGCGCCTTGCGCAGGGGATGGCGATGATGTTAGGTGCGTGATGAGAGCCAAATGGGCAATATACACGACGGAAGGAGGATCAGAGGGGGTGAATGATGCTATGAGCCTTCGCAATAATGCACGTGCGTATTTCGTGTTGTTACTTCGAAATGCAAACTGTGCGTTGAGGAGTGACAGGTGGTGGCGGAGAGGACGAAGAGCAGGATGCTGGAAAGAAGTACCCGTCAACGAACCTGTCCAAATCCAGCTGTATGCGCAATTCTCGCACCTTTTGCGCTATGAGGAGCTATAAGGAAGGATCACTTCAACTTTTACGCAAGGGGAGAAAACGGAACTCAACATACCCCTTTCCCGATCGCTTTCTCAACCTTGCAGAATGGAGCGTATGAGTACAGGACTCATTCATTCGATCGAGGACTTACTTCTGCTTCTATTCCATTTGCCCAAGCATGCTCTTCGGTAGTAGTGAAACCGCTGTTGATGACTCTGAATCCTACCTCAGCTAAACCAGTCCAAGCCCGACACTCCACGTCTGGGGTGAGTGTCCTTAGTTCAAGACACGTCCTGAGCGCTCTTAGTGATAAAAAGAGTGAGAGTGAATAATGTTCGTGACTGGGTGGAAGGGCTAGCAGCGCCGGGAGCGCGAGGAGAAGCACTGGAGGAGGCAGGGGTCGGAAGGTCGATAGAGGTTGTGGTGATTCAGACACCATCGATGACGGCGGAAGCGGGGTTCCTTCCGCACTGTCTGCGATGTCCGTGCGCTGCCGTTTCTGTGGACGAGGGTTGAGGTCGTCCATCATGATGAGCGTAAGGTGGTGGGAGTGCGTGACACTCAATTGCGCGTGTCACGCGTATATGGCTCTGTGACAGATCGCGTCAGACCGTGACGCCCCTCAAAGATCATAGCAAGTGGCAAGCAGGTAAAGTGGTAAAGAACGTTCACATGTGAACTGATCAAGATTTTAGATGATAATTGACCTTGTGCGATCATCAGTTTAACGCACACAGCCTGGTTCGTGATAAGTAGTAGTCTGCGCATCATCACGCATATGTCCTACTACGCGCGGAGCCTACGAGCGTCAAGGAAGCTGGAGCATAAGGTCAACCATAGGACTGTCAAACTCAGTGCTACCAGTTGAATTCACACGGTCTTCGACTCGACAACGCTTATATTCTTATGCGTACGCTTATCGTCAGTGACATCGTTCCAGGTCGCTCCTCGTCGGCGTCCATCATACCAGCCTGAGGTCCGACTACCAAACCCACCGAACAAACCTGCCGTTGGTGCTGGGAAGTCTATACACTTGGATGTTGGAGGACAAGCTCATTGACTCCAGTCACTGTGAAACAGTGGTAGGTAATTCTACGCGAGAACGTATACAGGTGCTCGGAGCAAAGTGTCACATATGGAATCTCACCTGTGGATACCGGCTAGTTCTGGCGTGGTGCTGCAATGGAACGAGAGGGTGCAGGTGATACCTTATCATAAGGTCAACGTTTCAATGATGGCTCTTGCTGACAGGAAGCTTCCCATTCCCACATTCCCATTTGCCTCCACTATGGTCGGACTCTTTTTCGGAGGCTTGCTCACCACACCATACCCATTGTGGTTTGGTACGTGTCGTGCCGGTGTGTCGTCGGCATTACGAGCGTTCGTCATCCAGGATGGCGAAACATCCCAGCTTCCGTCCTCATGATATGTCCATATCTTCCACTTTCCTGGGACCTTTTGACACCTGGTTTCTTTCCCCATACATAAAATGCGTTATCGCAGCCTGGGGAGGGAATTCGCTCTTCCTCGGGACATTGCCATGATTAACTTCGAACTAGCAACGCAGGGTCGTGGTCGTTCCGCTCCATGAGCAGGTTGCGATGCATCACAGGTTGGACGATCGCTGTAGGTTTTCGTCCGATTGGGAGTCCAGTGAAAGCTCGACCGCAAGCTCCACGTTCCAACAATCCTTGGAGCACGCTCGAAGATCAGGGAAAGGATTTCGCGAAGTGGCTCCCTCCCCTTTGAGCCGCCCATTACACAAAATACTTGGCCACGTTGGCGACTCAATTCCTATTATTCACGAAGCCAGGATGATTATGACCCGGAGGCGAACGTATAGCCATCTATGCTATATGATAGTCGACAGGTAACAGCAAGAACGATTGCAAAATGCAAGAAAGCAGCTAGATCTAGGTCAAATGCAACTGACTGTCCTGGGTAAATAGACCAGCAAAGTGTGACTATCAGCGTGTTTATAGAGGTCGATTCTGTCCTAGAGCATCCAAGGCGGCATGTGTGCGCACATGCAGGACGTTCTGTGGCGTTTTATCAGCGGTGAGACTGATCCACGTCAATCGAGAGATCGCACCTCGAGACTGTATTTGCCTTTACGTCCAGCGGCATTGACTTCAAGTGGTTTTCCACTCAGCACCATGTCAAACTGGGCTTTGGCACCCTCTTTGTCGCCGGAACGCGCTAGGAGCCGCCCGTACTCGAAATCTGCTCATGCTTTAGTCTATCTGACGACATGAATGCAGGAACAAAAAATGCGACCCACGGGCGTAGTAAACGATATAATGGTCTAGCTCGATCTTGTGTCCGTTTTGGAACACTTCCTCGAATGCGGTTTTGGACGCGTGTTGAGCTACCTCAACAGAAACGGACACTTTTTCGCCTTCGTCCAGTTCGGCGTCAGGATGCTGAAGACGGAACGCATTAGCTCAAACCACTGCAAATCTGATATGGTCGGTGTTCGATGGACATACTGGATAGGCTACGAAGCGCCAGCAGACGCCCTCCAAGAACCGCGTCAAGCAGAGATCATCCCAGTATCCCTCCCTGCCTTCCACCTTAGATTTCACTTTTCTGGTGTTCTTCTCAACCTTTTTGTTGTTTGCTCCATTTAAGTTCACGTCTCCATTGACGCCATTCATCTGCAGCAAACCTAGTTCTTCAAGTGCTTGATGGACATGAGGGATCATGCACTCGAGCACGATCTGACGGGGAGCATGAGCAATAGCAGAAAATACGTAAGCGAGTTCAAGTGCTGGAAGGATGAGCCGGTTCTTTTGAGTCAAGTACTTGCGCGCCTTGCGAGCAGCGAATTTCTGTGGACAGACACCAATGATGCATGATCAAACCACCAGAGGTCAGCGAACAGACTTGAGTGCAAAAGGGTGCAATATCCTACTTCGAGAGGTATACTCTTCCCGGCGATGCGTTGCCTAAGTCCTGATACCTTTTCCATCAACTTCGCAGCGCCAGCGTGGTCACCGACTGTCGCGAGACAAGCTGCTTCTCCATACGCATAGGTTGCTTTGGACCACTATTCGCGGGATCCGTTGAGCTTATATGCACCCGAGTACTGAGATTGGACTTGCCGTAGCCTCGTCACTCAGGCGGTTCCACCAATCTCTGCTAGCATCGACGTTCCACAATGCTAAATTGGCGATAGCACTCTCCCACCAGCTGATATGATGCATGTTACGGTATTGACTCTGCGCTTGCGCTGCGCGAGCATAGTATTCGAGAGCTCGCCGAGGTTGCGAACATACAAGCGCAAGGCGACCAGCGCCAAAGAGGAAGAACACGCCTATAACCAGGTTAGCAAATCCACAAGGGTGTACGAAAGCACCGAAAGCACCGTTGGGGAATCTCTCTAAATTCCATTCTACAATTCTCCGAGCCATGTTCACATCGATACCTTCAAAGGTATACGAAGATAATACGAGATGAAACATGAGTAAGGTCATGTCACAAATAGCACGACGGACACCCTCCGACTCTGGGTGTATATGAGCCCTGCCCACATGATGGCGACGGAGAAAAACCTTTGGCCCACCTTGAGAGGTAACACTTCGTTGACCATGGGCGCCCCAACCACCTGCTCGATTGAGCATTATCAAGCCCTCCATGCGGTCACCTCGATAGCCGAATAACTCAACTATAGTCAAGAGGCGCCCAGGCATCAAGGACAGAATGAGATGAGACAAACCGACTCCCAGATACACGCCTGAACGAAAATGTATGTCGATAGATGGGTCTTCGAACGAGCCATCCGATGCGTCATCGTTGGCATGGGCAGCAGCATATGCAGCGTCGGCAGATTCGAGGTATTTCCCAAGTTGTCGATATATTGATATCGTGGTGCGCATGTTCAAGCTGCAAACCGAGACACGAGTTAAATTTGGCACCTGGTTCGCTTTCCCACTTGAAGTGAAGAAATACCCACACTTCCTTGATGAATGCTAGCCAATCCCCAGAGTACACGATACCAAGCAAGCTCTACCGGTGGCCGCATTAACGTCTGTGTAGGTAGGATAGGTAACACGGTTACCTTTTCATACAAGCTCTCAGCATACACAAGCTCTGCGTGTCTCTCGACCGGTGTCATTTGTGCGACCAATTCTGTCCCTGAATTGCTCAATCCGGGAACAATATAGCCTGCAATGCGGCCAGCCAACGATGGTGCGGGTTTACGGTGGGCGGAGGCGATGGAGTTTCCGTGTCTTGTATGATTTATAGCTGAAAGCAGGTCCTAACCGCAATTTGCATGTTACCGCCCATGATATGCGGGGATGTCGATGTCGACGTACCTTGTCTTCGAAGGACATGAGACCCTTGACACACTGGATGAGCCCATAACCCGTCGCAAAGTACAATCTCTCCCTGAAAAGTTTTTTCAGTTGCACATATGGGTCAACAACCTGTTGTAGCGACACACTTGTTCGGGTCGATATGGTGGCAATACTCCTCAGCTTCGAGCATGCGGGAGTGAAGGAACTCATGGAGTGCCCAGTGAATTCCCGGAACGTCGTCCAAGGCATCCTTAGGGTCGTAAGTTTTTGGAACGGATGGCGGTGAGCGGTTCATGGCTGCTGGAAACGAACAATTCGCGGTGGACATTGAGTGCACTGATGCGTATGTTACATCCGAAGGATTCCGAACGCCTCGGACAGTTTTCGAGTTGCCGTCCGTAGTTCGGCGCCCGCGTTATTGAGTTGGCGAGCACACGACGTTGAGAGCAATGACCAGCAGATTTATGAGCTTGAAGGAGTTCGATGGGGATGGGCTTAGAGCTAGTGCGATCGGAGTATGTCCATTCATGACGAATTGATGACCAACGTCCTTCTCGTCATCGCCACTTCAAACATGTACTAGCAGTTCCTCTCTGAGAGCTTCTTTTAACGACCATAGCACGCTTCAGTGTATCCAGAGCGAGTCATGACTAGTCCATATTGTGTTCGTGACGGCTTCCAGATAATTGGGAGGTACTTTTTGTCTAATCTCTGGACGCCACCGTTGACCCAGTCTATTGACCGTGGCCAGGCTGCACTGCCCGCGCGGCGCGGATCGCAGTAGTCATCGTGTTTTGCGGGCGCATGTGGCGCTCAGGGCCTGATAGGAACAGTACTGGTCCTTTGCTTCGCTTCGTATCACCCCGCGACATCTATCATGCTGTTTCCTTCAACTAGGATCAGGTAATGAAAACCGTCTCGGTGCCTCTCAGCGAGTAGATCCGGGAATGCAGGGCTGTTCTCAATCGGCGGGCCCACGGACAAGCCCAATTATTTGCCCCCACCAGTGCGCATCATTGTAAGGCCCCTTCTCGCCAATTTTTGATCTCCCACCTGCCGTGCTGTCCCTGCTGAGCAATCTCCCCGTTAGGCTCTTCGAGGATGTCCGCAAGCCAAACATGCTCTCCCCAAGCGTGTGCAAGGAGGCAATCCATCCAGCTTTAGTGCGTGCCCAAGTCGGTAACGCGTATCTTCATGGGGGTGTACGTCTGCTGACTTGGACCTGTTACAACAAATAGCCGGAGTTCCACAACCCCATGGGTTTATGGCAGAATTTGAAATCACCGCAGATGGAAAAGTGCTATCGTTAGTCAACCACATTCTGTTACATTGAACTTTAGTTCTCTCATTACCATGGCTATCATGATGCCTTGGAGCATGAAATCGATACGGCATTATACCGAGAGAGAGGGAAGTAATGTGCGTGTTCCGATTTGCCGTTAGATGTGCTGCCGTCTACCCCACTTTATCTCCCGTGATTATCTCAGTTTTTTGGTGACTTAGAAGGAATGGTGTCCGCTGATGCTTTGACAATGGTTTGCTGCGAAATGCAACCCAAGTGGGGCAGGAGGAAGTTCGGATACTGAAGATGGTGTTACTCTTGACAGTATAGTGCTACCTCGTCCCACGTCCCACGTCCCGGTCTCAATATTCCAATCATGGTTGGCCTCTTGAGGAGCCTTGACAGACAGAACGTTGAATGATGTGCCTAGGTACGTATCGAGTTCGTGACCAATAGCATCACACCTTTTGGTGGTCCTCGCAAGATGTCGTGCGATCAATTGTTGTTGTAGCCCAACCACTGGTTCACATACATCTTGTGTCGCATAGATTATGCTGGTTTGGGCTTGGAAACGTTGCATGTGGGTCTTTCTCGGGTCTTGTTTTTCCCGTCGACTTACTTTGATGATCCTGCTGTTACTGTGTATGGTGTGAAACCCACCCTGAGCACCTGTCATCAGTTCACAATGCTGTTGCGCCGCCGTGAGGCGATAAGCCCATTTTTATCACAAGAGGGATCCATGTTGACGGATCTGGAGTGTCAGCAAAGGTAACGCACGAACAATGTTTTTCCGGTAGGGTTTACCACTGATGGTGGCGTTCGACTCATCCCTTGTACCTTAGCCAGGTCACGAATTTGGAAGATTCCTGTACCCAAAGATACAGGAAGTCACGAGTGTCCTCCAGTTCCCTTCCACGGAAGCGGATATACAAGTCTGCTGATCAGACGAACGTATTAAATGTTGAGGGGCACCAAGTCACGAATGATTGATGCTTCGTCCACTCTACTGGTTGAGGGGAAGCACCCATTCGACGCAACTTTCTCTCACGTGTGCAGTAGAAACAGAATTAGAGTCGGATCCAAAAGGCAGGTATGGCGCTCGGTAAGTCTCATGGTTTTGACTTCGACTTTTGACGGCCGCCGAAACCAACGACTCGGAGAGTGGGTTGGATTGCAGGGAAATTACATATACGAGGCAAACATTGGCCGTTCAAATTTTCAAAAGCATGTGCGTGCGTGCGTGCGTCTTGTTCAAACCCACACCGAGTCATGGCTTTTACTCGTTCTTCCGCCCTCTCGGCATGGAAGAAACTCGGAGTCCATCTATCACGCGGTCACAACAGCATGTTTTCGACGACAATTCCCGAGCGCTGATTGGCTGACCTTGTTGCCCAAAGGAGAAATTTGTGTTCTGTTTTTGTTCCGTTTACTCGGCTAACACAGGTCGACGTCGGTCTGTCTCGCTTCGCGCTTCGTCCTTGTCCAAAGGCGGAACCGTCTCCTTGGCCGACCTCAATCGGGATCAGAACGGAAGGGTGTTGCTCCGTCTTGCTTCGCTTGATTGAGAAAATACTTTGCAACTTTGAATCAGATACTTTTTTGGATCATCCTTTGGACTTGGATATACTCGAACATTTTTTCTCGAACATGATTGTTATCTGCATTTCAAACTAGCGATGTTTTGGGAGACCTATCTTGCCACACAGATTTGCCATGCGGTGAGCCGTCACTCCAATGGGACCGTAGTGAGAAAATCCACTGGCGGAAGATAGAACATAGATGTATATGGAATCGATGAACTCGGAGAAACCAAATTTATTTGCGGAAAAACCAGCGGTGAAATTTACCCTGGGTAGCGAAGAGTCCAAAGAATAACCTGGTCCTCCTGCGCGAAGAATCCCAGCCAGGATATCAATTCGTGGCGTTTCAGGTTCCACGGTCAAGTGTGAGGCCACTATCCCATATATCTGGGAAATGTCAAAGTCAGGTGAATCAAGACCGTCAAAGTACTATTCAGCGCGATAAGGGGTATGGTTACACGAAATGCAGGTATCTTCAAATACTAGAATATTGTGATGTTTCCGATTTGCAATGGAAGAAATCAACTGGTATGCTTGTCCTTGTCTCCTTTGTGTATTTGTGCATTCACGGAGCTGAGATAAGTGTCTATCGAACACGGTGAGAGGGTCGTTCCTAAACTTCCGAGACACTTACTCCAAAACAAGCTCACAACGCAGACGAACCCGAAACGGAGGTGATGAGGCACAATCGCAAAATTGACGATCTGCGTCGGAATGAAGACACCCCTAAAACATGAAATAAAGTAAGGTAGTGAAATGGTGGCCGCTTCCCTCACCAGTTACGTATCAGTGTAGGCTGGTAGTTCTGGAGGCAACATGAGCGGAGTAAGGCAAGTGATAGAATACAGACTATAGCTTACCTCATTGATGCGTTCTACCGCACCAGATATACCTTTTCCCTCCATGACGCTCATTGTGCCAAAGAAAAAGCCCACGACAACTGCGGAGGTGAATGTCTGCAACAATGTGCTTGTAATAGATCGTACCCGGTGTAAACAGAGCTTGGTCAAGCCATACCTGATCCCGTATGCGTTAGCTCCGTGACACAGGACGATGTCAAGTAAAACGCACACGATATATCACACCCCGCGTGGGACTTGCGAACTTGATGCGGTTGAGAACTTGGTACCATTTTGTGAGCGCAGGGCCAAAGAGAGCACCTGCAAGACATTTCAGTTTCATAATATTCGTCGAAGCAATGGGGCAGTGTAACCACCTCCATAAAGGGTCAGTCGAGCAGTCCGCATGTACTAGATCCGTTATTCGTGTCAAGCTCTAGTTGCGAAGACAGCAACGCACGTCATGGTTTTTCCCTTGTTGTTCAATGGCCTGCTGCGCAATTATATCACCTGCACCAAATAGAAGAGCCGCAGTTGCGGACTGCACGATCAAAGGGCGTCGAATCAAGGCTGCACTGTAGCAATGTAAGCGCGAACATGATTGGGTAAATTGAGCCAGTGGTGATGAGAGCCGGTAACATACTTGTAAATCCGAAAGAAAGAAGCCATAGAGGGCTTTTGCTTGAATGCGTTTTGATAAAACTTGCTTGCAAAACAAGCCTTGGACCAATGGACGGTTTAGACAAGAATTCAACAAGGGTTGGAGTTCGCGTCCAACTAGTAATACACGCCAAACGTGGGAGGCGATGGTGTAATCATACGGTGGAGTCGGCATTCGCGACACTTGTGGAGTCGAGCCTGACCTGGGGAGTCGACTCACTACCCAAGTTGGTGTTGCTCAAGCAAAGTTGACGACGAATTCGCTAGCAGTCCAGGTGAATTTTTTTCATCAGGAAAGAGGGTTTTTACTCGAGATGTTGTTGTGGATAAAGCTACGATGCTCATCTTTCATACCTATCATGGTGAGTACTCGAGTACTTGAGTGCTATCATTATACTGTACTTGGAAACCCGCAGAGATGATCATAGACATGGCATCGCCGTGTCAAAGGCGACCCGACACATTCACACCGCCACTTGCGACTGGCGACATTACTCTTTGAGCACAAGACCCCGCCCAGTGGGGCAGTCATCTCCATGGTGTGACCATGCGCCTGAATCACGCCTTATATGATGTGCCTCTCACTCGTCTTGTCATTGATTGCGCGCTATGCTGTATATGATAATATTGATCTAAGCCAGAGTTGCTCCTTTTAGCGTTCAGCCCACGATGTCGTTGAAAAAGACATTCTAACAAGTTGACATTAGTAGGAGGTGGTATCGTAGTGAGTTTGTCGTGTTGTTCATGCTGTCTGCCACACACTATCAGCGAATAACCTGACAGGCTGTCACACGAAATTGGAGCGGAGGTTTTTTCTCCGTCTTTTCCGGTATCGACGACCTGTAGGTATGTACACCGTCTTCCTGCGACCATCAAGCCCGTTGTGAATGAATACGTGAGAGCGCGGTAGGTGAGTGAATTCGAATCTTGACCTATTTCCGCCGGTTGCGAGGACAAGTGCCTGGGAGCATATGGCTATCATGGGAAAGGGTGGATCCGAACAATTGGTCGGGCTTGGACCAAGCAGCCATATAGCCAAGATTTTTTTCGTTGATAGCGATGTTTTCGTTTACACCCTCAGTGAGAACTTATCCCATGCTCGGTTGAACACTGAATGTGAATCTATCGGGTTTTATAGTATATATACACTGATGTACCGTGTTACTTCAATGCACGGGATACTCGAAGAGGTAGTGGCTTTCTGAACTACAATTGATCATTTCTGTGCAGGCGGATAAATATCTGATAACTGTAAGAACTATCATAGCGATGCTTGCGCCAGCCTCCTGCTCCCAGGGGTTTCTGGGATAGTTTAAGTACGTGTGCCGATTAAGCAACACGCATCGTATGAGTACGCCCATGCACCGCAAACAGGTGCTTCTGGATGAACACAGACAAATTGAATTAGAATTAAAAGAAAGTTTGTCACCAAATGCGTATGTTCAGCATGCCCTCCTTGAAGTCAATTTGATCTTCACCTGTCTGTTCCATTGGCGAACTCCAACGTCACCGTTGTTATATAGTGTGATGGTGTGAGCCTCCGAGGAGTGGCAGTGCTCGCTTGCAGCCTGTACTGGTTGTGTCGCTACAGATATCTGATAAATTAAGAGACCTTCCCCGCACCGTGAGAGTCGGGGACGGGGACACACGACTTGAAACAAGGTACGGCTTGTTCTTGATCGAGCCCACGAGCCTGTTATGCGGAGCCACCTCCTTGTAAATACTGGGGAATTGTCAGAAATGTGCTGGCTGCATTCGACACACTGAGCGCCCGCCCCTTGAGGAAAGGCATTGCTCGTGTCGACTTGTGAGACTCTAAATTCCGCACCGATGTTCAGTGTTCATACCCCAAGGCATATTTTCACATACAGAATCACCGCTGAGTAGTCGTGACCGAACTCGACAGATAACGCTCCATTTCTCGCGCCAAGCACAACCCTGATTGCGGAACGGACGGAGATGAATAAGGGCATTGAGGCAATTCATGGTTGCGTTAGTCTTCCAATTCCCATCGCTGTTTGATTCATTAACAGGGTGACGATCAGTTTGGTACAGCACCGAATTTAAGTTTTCTTTTTTTTGTCCTCCATGTAGGACAATAATCGTGCCGTAGGGGTCCCCTGTCCCCTCCGCCCCTCCTTCCCTCCGAATGCCCCGGTGTGAGTTGCCCCCACCGGTCCGCCATTCCCGCTGGCGTCTGAAAAGTCGCAGTGGCATTAAGTTAAAGCGAGTGAATAGAAAGTGACCTGCAAGTGTTATGGTGCGACGAAGTACTAGGGCCAGTGGCCTGCCGTACGAGTGGGAATGATGGGGCGAATTCAAGTTGCACACGGGTAACGCCGCGTCAACACCTCACCCGTCGTATCCGCGAACACCATACTGCGGCCGACACGGACCGCACAACCGGCAGTGGGTAAAGGAAGAAAAAATCATAAAGGAGGTTTATCGCTGCCCTTCAAGGTCCTCAATGTTAGAGGGTTCGGACAAAGTGATAGGGATTAGCACCACTTCGGCTCATGCTGTGCTCTATGATAAGTCTATGCGAGAGATGTGAACCTGGGAATGCTTAGGACTTAGTAGACCGACTCACTGTCAAGTCCCTTGTTGCTCGCGACTGTTGAACAGCCTCATTGAAGGTAGTTTTAATAGCAAGAATGTCGACGCATGCTTCAGGAGCCATGGCGAGATCTGGAAAATTGTGACGATAGCTGGGCATTTATGGTCCATTGCCCTCCATAATGACCACTGGTAACCCAACAGCGATAGGCTGTAGGCCCGAGCACGTACGAGTTGAAGCGGAGCAGACTGAACTGTTGTCGAAGTGGAACTGGCACTTGTTCGAGGGCTCAACGAGACAGGATGGTTTAATAGAGTAATCGCTAGGAGAGTGGTGAGGCTGGACCAGTCATAGTTGGGTCATTGCACACCAATTCTGCAAGTGCCGGAGGTCCTCGGGTTATCTCGGCCCTCTGGCCTCTGCGAACGACACCCTGTACAAAACCGATACAATTTGGAGGTACGCGCCATTGTTCAAGACTGCCGTGTCCAAAAACCCATGATTTCACGAGCACACGCGCGCAACTCACCGGTACCGAGGATTGTTCAATCGCCTGAAGCTCTTGATTATGATTCATGCACTGGCAGGTGATACGGATCAGGCGTATTTGAGGTATTATTCTCCCAGGAATCAACTGTTTTCCGGGTCCTAGGACACTTTCGGGAAATATGTCTGAGAGGAAATCGCCTTGATAGACTATTACGTACTATTCGAGAGGGAAAGGAAACGGTGAGATCGCATGAGAGCAACACGGAGTGAGACTCTGGGTAAATTCCGGATGGCTGGGCCAGGCTGCCCATTCGACGGAAAACTTCATCCAAGTTTGGTACTAGTGATGGTTATCGTGGACACAGCCTACAGGTATCAAGAGAAGAAAGTGCCAAGTGAGGGTACTACATAGAGTCAAAAAGATACGAACGCTTGGGCACAGCATGACTCGGACACATGCGGGCATCATAAAACCTAACAAACCCGCGTTTTTTCATCTCTATGGAGCAAGGAGAAAAGCGACCTGCTACACACTGACTCAAGCACCTGCAGTCCGTACTGGGTTCTTGACTTCAGTCTTTCATGCTATCACCAGCCATTCCCGCGATGATTTTCCTTGATGATCCCCTCGAAAATTTCCCAAGATAATCGGCATCTATACCACTACTTGGGATGGTGGTGACCTCCTGTGCTACGACGACAACACCCGTGTCGGATCATGTGAACATTGAAGCTTCGAAGGACATTCAGATCGGATCGTCTCTACTCAAATAGGCCATAAATGCGCACTCTGCTATCCTGGAGGATGGATATAAAGCCTTGAAGATGGAGATGCAACCCGTTTCCTGGCTCTGTGGCATCGACTCCTTTTTCATCCTCCAGTAACTCGTCTGCCATGTCTTCCAACTCAGTCGAAAAGGAATCCAGGGACAATTACTATGTCCAGACCGTCAGCATGGAAAATGCACCTCCACCCCCACCACAGATGACACCGTACCAAAGGACATACGCCAACCCAGTGCGTGACGTCTACTCTGTGGTCTTCAGCTCGTTCTCAACCGAGCGATCTTATAGGCACCTCTGGGCATGCTTGCCTACGGGACGGTTATTTTGTGCTCATCCGTTCTGACTCTCGGTGCCGGCAATGTCCACACACCCAACTTGGTTCTTGTCTTCGCGTGCTTGTATGTATTGATTGAGCCGTATCATTTTTACTCGAAAACTTATTTCTTGATAGCTATGGGGGTATCTCACAAACGCTCGTTGGCATGTGGGAAATGTTCCTGGGGTAAGTTCTACGAGGTCATCGTCATCCCCAAGGATTGAGCTGACTATTTGTTAAACAGTAACACCTTCAGCGCGTAAGTTGACGGTCCGGTAACTTTATGGACATGCACAATAACTTGCTTCCAGTACTGTCTTCACTACGTATGGGGGTTTCAACTTCAGTTATGGCGCTCTCTACCTGCCACAGATCGGCATAGCGTAGGTGTCATCGATCTATTGCGGTTGCACGGCTCGCTGACGAGGATCACAGTGCAGCATATAGCGTCGATGGTGTCCCGACGGAAGAGTTTTACCACGCGATTGGTATTTATCTCTCAATCTGGTGGTATGTATACCTTCTGTTAATAAAGAAAAATATTCACGTTTATGATACAGCTTGATTACTTTCCTTTTTGCGTAAGTTTGAATGGTCGCAACTCCCGTGATTTTGTTCGAGGTTGACAATGTTGACAGCGTTGGTGCATTGCGTACCACCCTTCCGATCTGCCTTACACTCGGCTTCACCGTCGTTTCTCTTGCTTTCCTCGCCGGCAATGCCTTCACTGGTGAGGATCTAGTTTTCTAACATTATTGGACCAACCTATACAACTACTCCAAATAATAGGCAACACCCACCTCGCAACAGCTGGTGGTGCCTTTGGTGTCATTGCTGCATTCGGCGCGTACTATGGTACAATGTCTATGTTCTGGACCCAGACCACAACCTTCTCCTTCATTCGCTTACCGCCCCTTGTCATGGCTCCTTCGAATGTCTAGGAGAGTAGTGTAAGAAAGGTTTCAGAGTCATGCCTGTCATTTGTGTCGGAAGGATCTCATATGCATAGACCTTTGCTGCAAGGTCAGCAGGGGAATATTCATGGTTACTGTCATCGACTGCGTCTTTGTTTGTATAATAGAACTTGTTTTTTGACGAATCTGATTATTAACTCTCGCTGAAGCCAGCAATCAGGCTATCGGGTCCGACAGTCCGATAGCGTTGTGTGGCACGTGTCGGTTAATTGATCGGGTACGAAAAAGGCAAGTGACAAGAAATTGTCTCGAGTCGTTGGCGAGTTTCTGCGGAGGAAAGCGACAGTACGACAACGTCTGCGGCTCCGATTCCGACACCGTGAAGCTGGCCTTCTCCCAGGCCTGCATGCTCCCCTTTCCACGCAGCCTCCCTCTCTAATCCTGGAGTTTTGTCGGCTTCAACATGGCCGAACACTCCGTTCAATGTTCAGTGTCTCAGGCCTCCATACCGGTCGTCACGCCCCGCCCTTCTCGTAGCTCCGTTTCGTCTACTTTTCCTCTTTCTCAAACGTCTCTTGTATCCCAGCTTCGTCGCACGTCAGAAAGTACCACCCAGCCCGCCACCGCTTCCACTGTGACCCTACCACAGACCCCCGTTTCTTCCTTGCCATCTTTTCGTTCACTTCGTAACTTGCTCCCTTTTGCACCAGCCAAAACATCCAGCTCACCAGCGAGTCCACCCCATACACCGAAACCATCCTTTGTCAGTTTCGGGTCTCTGCGACGAATAACACATGACAGAAAGAGCTCTATCAATCACTCACGTCGACATGAGGTGGAAACCCCGGTCATCGCAATCGCGAGACCTAGCCAAACCTTTGAGGAGGAAATGATGGACCGAAAACGAAGTCGCGACATCAACAGGTCCACCTCGGACCCGAGTCCTTTGTCACGAACGAGCGACGACCGCTACGGTATTTCCTCTCAAACTTTTCAGAGGCTCGTTTTCTGATCGGAATGCAGTCCTACCTTTGCCCTCGTCTGGGCCACCACTGGGTGCTGACCTCTCTACCATCATCGAGGCTGAAAACTCGGGCATCTCGAAGTACATACCGCATCTCGGGGACACCACGCACGCAGATGGTGACGATGATACGCCTACATCACCATTCAATCTCGAACGCATTGACAAGAGTCGAATTCCTTCTCCTGACTCGAGAGCAACATCCGTTCTCGATTTGTCGACCTCCAAGCTGGCCGCCGAGGTGATGCATGCATTAAAGGTCGAGGACGCTACCACTGGCAGCGAATGGCTGAAAGGCGTGGATGGTATCGTGGTGGAGGAAGGTACAGATGATCCTGAGCCACTTTCCAGTGTTCCAGGAAATGCAGCGCATGGTGACGAAGATCTTGATGCTGCGCTCGACTTTGGTGCACTAGACCCGGACCTTGCTGAGCTTCTAAGCCCAAACAAGATCAGTGGCAAATCTCAAAGTTCAAATCCTGTCGCCAGTCGTATCCCATCCCGAGCGCATTCGCGAAGCCCCAGCCACCCTGCTTCGACGTCTTCGCTGCACCCACCAAACGGAGACGACATGGTCTCCGCACGAACCTCCCCCCGTCTAGGCACCGTTGCCCCTCCACTAGCCCCTCGCGCTATTGTGCACTCGTCACCCACAAGGCGTTCCTTCTCCTTGTCTCGTGCAAACCCTACACGGGGCCCACCCTCCTCACTCCCACGTCTCACGCGTTCAGTGACAACTGCACCTCCTAGCGCGAGTGACTCGTCGGACGGGTCGTCGACTCCTTCAGGTATGCGTGGTCCGTCAAAAAGGCGACATCAACCGCCGTCGCCGCTGTCATCTCAAACAAACTCTTCCCCAGTACCCTCACCCGCAAGCTCCCATGGATCGACAGATATGCCACCCCGAAGATTCGTTGGTTCCCGTTTTGCTACATCCCAACGACATGTATCATCCTATGCCCCGGGTAATTCTCGCCTTACGGATCCGTCTCACGGGCTTCTGCCATCCACGATTCAGACTGAAAAGACTTCGTCATCCCAATTCTCGTCGCGTTCTGCTTCAGACCCCCCACGCCAACCCAGTTCTCGCCCGAGCCTTGAACTCGGCGGTGCTTTAGAAGTCAACAAACGGCGACGGCCTCATCTTTTCTATAATCGAAGACGGAGCATGAGCGTCGAGGAAACACCACTGTCTCCTACATCGGGCTCAGCATCTCCGATACGGCCTTCGTCTTCGCTGTCCAATAGACCTCCTGTTATGGAGTGGCTTGGACCCAGGACGGTCAAAGCATTTGCTGCAGCTGGCCTACTAGATGGTGACAGAGACGGACCTAATACACCTGTTTCGGGACCTAGTAAATATGCCTCTCTCCGGGCTCACTGTGAACGAGAAGACCGTTTCGCGCCTTCCAGGATGGCATTTTCGGAGGCTGCGTCAACGTCCTCTTGGGGACGTAGTGGTAGTGTCTCTCGTATGACACCCTCAGAAGGCGGCGTCGCATGGGGTAGCCCGACGTTCTCTGGGCCTCGTACGACGTTCTCGGGGTCGACTGCCCCAACGTCGATATCTGCAACCTCTTCTCAGCAAGTTGCGATCCAAGTGATGAAGGAGAAGCATGACCTCGAAACCGAGGCGCTACTTTCTGCACTCTCTGATTCACAGAGGACGACCAAGACACTTCGGGAGGAGAATCTCCAGCTTCGGGATCGCATTCGCGAACTTGAGGACGAACTGGACGAGATGCGGACTCAAATCCACCGGTTAGCTTCTGGCGTACTACCACCGCGTGCGCCACCTCCTAGTGCCTTCTCCAGGTCCCCCCACGATCGCCCAGTAATTTTACCTTCCCCGTTGACAGCTGCACGTCGACCGACGATTCCCCGCTCGCTATCGTATGCGCACACGAATGGGCTTTCGGTGTCCGCTATGGACAGTCCTCGATCATCACGTGCGGCATCGCCTTCTCGTGGTGACTCACCTGTGCCGGTGGCAGCACCACGTCCCCGTCGACGGCGCGCGAGCACGTCGTCGTCCGTGTTCCCAAACCTGCCGCAGAATATGTCATTGCTCATGCATGAAGAATCCATGCACGATCGTCCCGGGCTGTCATCTGCGCCTCCGTCCCCACCCTCGCCGATGCGTAGTCTTCCACAGCGTTCCAGCCTGTGCAACGGGAGCCACAACAGCATCAACGGCGGACATGGACACGCCGCCCTCGCTCATGCTCACGCCTACCATGTGTCCACCCTGGCGTCTGGAACCGGGAACATCTCGCCAACGATCGCCAGTTTCTCCATGACGGAGATTCCAGGGTCCCCGTCGAGCCTCCAACTCCGACCCGAACACGAGTTACATCTCGGCGATATGGCAAGCCTAAGCCTCTATGCTATGAGTGATGAAGAGCTATGATTCCCTATGCTGATTCTTTCTTTTTCGTCTTCGCCTCCTTTTTGGTTTTTTCGCTCTCAGCTTTCCGTTCTCAATTCTTTGGGTGTTCTCTTGCCCTCTGTGCGCTCGCCTCTTTCGGTTTGGCGTCACGTTCTATGCCCGCATCTCCCCCCAAAAGACTCCTTTTGTTCAGTACATACCTTTCGCCCTTCGTCTTCAACCCTCTTGACTGTTTTTTTCTATGTTATTCCTATCCTAGGCTCGCGCTAGATGTACATTATGCCTATTTCAGACAAAACTTTATATTCTCTATCTGTTTTACAGTACATACCCTCTTCGTCAATGCGCCCCTTGGGGATGAGCCCAAGTCGAATACATGTGATTATAGCCACGTAGTGCAGGAAAAGAAATCAAGGTCCCATTGAATCTACAATTGACCACCTCCTTTCTATCGTTCAACAGCGCTAAAGAGCGCAACGCGACGCTAGGAAAAACGCTTTAGCAACGACCCGCCACGGCGTTTACTCAACACGCCGCAAACTTGGATTGCATCCGCAACCGCCCACCAATGCGGTAAAAGATAAATCTGGACAAGGGGCGGCGCCACGTCACGTCAGTTTCGTTCGTTCGTCCCATGAAACAAATCGAACTCACGGTAATGGGGCCATGATCGTCGTGAGACCTGCCAACAACGCCGTCGCCCCGACCGTCCCTAACCGGTCATACATGGCACCCGCGAACAGGGGAAACGCAGCTGCAAACGCGGATCTGAGCGCACTGTTGCTCGCCATGGCTGATGCGGCGATCGGGCGGTACGCGGTCACTAGATACGTGAACGTGGATGTGAACACAAAGTAGATGCCAGACCCGAATGGGATGGAGGCGATGATAGGTGCGATCCAGTGTACCTGAGGGTATGTGGTGAATGCGAGCCAGAAGAGGCCTGGAAGAGACGGAAGACGGGGGCGTAAGTGCGGACCGCCCAAGTCAACAAGTGAATTGATTGGGACGCACTGATTGGGACAAGGATGCCGCCAACTTGACCCATGATAAGTCGGACTTCTGGTGGCGGGTCACCATCGTGTTTGATGGCTTCTTGAGCAAAGAGTCTGAGGCTTCTTAAGCAGTTTTCACAGCATTTTGGAGGTTAAGACCTACTTATTCCAGAATGGCTGTGTGGAGATGGCAGCGAACATGCCTATCCCTATTCCAAGGAAGGCGAGACCAGCCATTTGGTCGCTGAAGTGATGGACATCCTGAAATATCACTGGAAATGCCTGAAATGCGAGATAGAGAATGCCAAGGAGTAGTGCATTCCTTGACAAGATAAATCAACGGATGTCGCGGATCAGTCAGGCTCAGCTTCATACCACGTGTCCAACAACAGAGCCATTCGATCAAACAACAAAAGTTCTGCGATGCGTGAGTTCAAAATCTGATACAGTGGAATCGTACAAAACATACGAAATGGCCGGTAGCAGCTGATCAGGATAGACTGCGCCAGGTTTCCTTGGACCTTGTCCAGAGGGGCATAATAGTTGGTGTCTCCTGTGGCCATGCGTAGCCTACGAAAGCGTCAGCAGACGAACACGCCGGCGGGTTGGAGGGTCACCTTGCCGCCTTCTTCTTCAATATAACAGGAGCATACGTTTCTGGAACAAACTAAAGATGGAATGGCGTCAAGAATCATGTCGAATGGTATCACTAGCAAGCTTTACCAGCAAGAGCAGAGCGTTTTCGGCAAAGATCCAGCACAGCAAGACCCAGTATGTCCATCTCCAGGTCACATTCTAAGCGGAGCGGAGATCAGATAAGGTCAGACACTAAGAATCCACGGTGAACTCACTTGATCTATGAATCTGTGAAAGGGAGTCAGAAAAGATGCGGGACCCCGGACGTGTAGATATCGTGGACATACCCTGCGATCAAGGGACCAGCCACAGGACCAATGAAAGGTGACCTTATCTCGCCACTGAGTACGACAGCATGGGAAAATCCAGTACACTTACATAGTGTAGACCGCCATTGGACTAGAAATTAGCGCGGGTGCGTCGAGGAACCATGCAAGACTCACTTTGCCACAGTGGAATTGGGGAACATGTCACTGACACTACCTCCAGCGACGCTCAGGAATGCGGCGCCACAGAAACCTGTGATCAGCCTGAAAAAGAGAAATATACCTGTGTTTCATGAGCAGGACTACGACGTCGAATCTGCCATCTACCAACCTACATTCGGAGCGAATGCCACTGGAAAAGTGAAAATGAAGAACAGAATGTATGAAATCCGATATATGATATTTCGGCCTGGACGCAATAGTGTGTGTAGCAGACATTCGAGCATCAAACTCGTGGCGCACCATACACCTCAGACAAAGGACCAACGAGCAGTGGACCGGCACCAAGCCCAGAAACATATAAACTGACACCAAGGATTGTTACTTCGTGCGATGTATGGAAAGTTTGAGCAGAGCCTGCTTCTGTAAAGGCAGCCTAGCAGAGTTATTGAAGCGAGAGGCAAGACAGGTGGGAGAAATACGAACTACAGAAGATGCACAAGTGACACAAAGAGAAGCCGAGCTGATGACAAGGACCGCAACCCACCGCCTGAGGGTGGACATGCACTGCGGATTGTCTTCGGGATCCAATGTGATGAGGTATCGGTCGATGGCTTTCTCAGAGGACTGCCTGGTCTCTGCTGCACCCTCAACAGTGGGGTCAAGCGTTGAAGTTCTCGTAGACATCATCAGTGTTGGCGTCGCGGCACTGGGGAGGGTGCAAACTGTGCAATGGATGGAGAGGGAACAGAGAACGATGTGAATGCGGATCGACCTCAAGTAATCCATCAGTCAAGGGTGTCATTAATAGCATCGGACCTGGGAGTAATGGTTCCAAGTTAACACGGCCCCTCTGCCGACGAGGAAGGTCGTGTTCCAGTCTTTCAAATCCACTATACCTTTGCCTAGTGCTGAAAAAAAGTGCAACATGGCCAGTCCGCTAGGTCAGCCATTAGGCCAGGAGTAAGGTGGTTCCGGGATGGCTTACCAATGCATCACACATATGCCCCGCTTGGGTAACCGTATGTATTATTAGCTGCTTAGCAGTCATCCTCATGCATACGTACAAAATAAGCTGCGCTTGTGGTGGACAGAATTTGCATTACTGGTAGTTACCAGGGCGGATGGCCGCATTATGATACGCTGAGGCCACTGCAACCACACTCCCAAGTAGGAGCACACGTTCCACGAGATCAAATTGTGGCAGCTTGACTGAAAAAAGAAAGGCTCACACTTTCATAGAATGGAGCCATCGCTGTGCTCTATGACGTTGAGATTTGGCCTCCTGACTCGCACAGCTCTAGCAGTCCAATTGCTGCCGGTTACTGTTTGTCTCTGTGCACGAGAATGGCACGCGGGCTAATGACACCGCGTATGATAAGGCCAAGTAGACAAACGTGGATAGACTTCAAGCCGTTCCCCGAGTCGATAGTGGTCGGATCTTGCCAGGCATACCCGCTGACTAATCCGAACACGGTGACCCGGATCTTCCGTTGCGCATATTTGCTCCGCGGTATCTTAGGAAAAACCAGTCACCGCAAAAATCACACCTGGACCGGTCAATAAATACATCGCCAATCGATAAGCACCAGACTCCCAACTGTCACTCCATGTCGCTGGGACGGCAGCTCAGTTGGTCGCTCGCGATGTCCATGTGCCCCGTTTTTCTCGTGTCCGGTGATCAGACGAGTAGCCTGCATTCCTCAAGTCATCTGCATCTGTTGAATCTGTCGGATTTGCCCGGTTGCGAGCTAAATTCCTTTTCCATCGATCAACAGTACGTCGTGACCCTCGCCTTTTTATATGGTCCCCGACGAAGCACTGCCATCCCACGATACATTGACACCTTGTTATCAGGCACTTGAAGCGGCTCAAAGGGTGCACATCGGGAAGCCGTGCGTCTCACTTGAGCGCCATTAGTACGTCCCGAATGCGTTGGAAACCCGTATCAGAAAATTTCTGATTTTGATACTGATACACTGTGCGTCAAACTCCCCAACACTCGATGCTATTGGCAGCTTTGTCGAATGGGAATTCACCACCCCAGATCTCAACATCCCTCGCACTTTCTTCCACACCTGTCCACAATTTGCCTATCGTCTCCCGTGCCGCGGCAGTGTCGTTCACACGTCCTCCCTCGAGCTCTTCTTTGCAACTCTGGTGACCTTGATGAGCAAATTCAACACCCCATACCGTATTTTGAATCCCACCTGGATGGCTTGGCAAATGTCTGTATCGATGACTGCCAGGATATTCGCCATAGAGCCCTCTGTTTCCCATCTCAGTCCAACTGTCGCTCTCACCACTGACGAGAGCAAGCTGAGGCTGACAAATCCCATGCCAGCGCCGTACAACGAGCGAACCCGTGCAAGGACATTTTCCAGCTCGGGAGTAGGAACTACATGGATCCCATCTAGACCAGTAGCGAATAAGCCGTTGGTAGTTGCTATCCGTTTTGCGTTGGTCTGGCGGAGTCTAGAGCGAGCAGCTGCTGTGAAGGAAGCAGCAAGGCTGGGGGTGCCAGTTGCAAGCAGAGTCCTTGTAATAGCACGGAGACTATCAAGGATGTGAGTGCACGTGTTACTGTTCGGATGTCAACAAGATACTCGCTCTTCGATAGTAGCATTGGCTATCAGAGTGTCTACCTGTGGCATGTAGCAGTGTGACGATCTCGACGAGAGAGCAGCATGGGAACATACCATGAGATTACTGGAGAACAGGCATGCCGGTTAACCTTAGTGTATAGGAGAGAGTGTGGTCACGCACACATGTCCCAGGGTCTTTCCATTGTCTTGTGGGTGAGAAGTAATTTGGGCGGGCATCCTGGAAAGCCTATGGAGCGAAGGCTTGAAGTGTGGGCTATAAGAAGGCCCATAACGCCCGTAGCCTGATTTATTTGACACCCAGTGCCTCGGATTCGGATATCACCTGGTTGGAGCCTTCTTCCCGTTGTTAGGAAAAAACCAAAAAAAAACCTATTTCCAGGTAAGCGTAGATCACCGTCAGATCAATCGACTTGGACAGCCTAACTGCGGCTAGAAGTTTCGAGACAGACCCATTTACACAAGCATCATGTCATGCGGTCAGCACGCTATTCACCGAACGTACCACCCTTTGAAACGGACAATTCCTTTCCAGGCCTAGGTCCATTCAGAGTATGTTTCAGACCGAGCCTACGGATTCTGCGCTCCGAGTCGGAACAGTTGCCGTTCGGTGACCCATGAGCCAACATAGGTATAGACGCCCTCCGCGCAGAGCTTTTTAGGACGGAGTTTGATCAAGATCCATTATAAAAGGGCCTCTTTAAACCTGCATATTTCTCTTGTATTCCAGGATCCCTTGTTCTCTCCGTCATGTCGCGGTCAAAGTCATCTGTTTCTTTGAGGCAAACATTTGCTCTCGGCCCATCTATTGTTCCGAGAGTGTGGGTTGGTCTCTGGCAGCTCTCCAGTAACGCTTGGGGCAGCGCGCCCGCAGCCAGAATTCGTCAGGGGATGGCTCGTCACGTCGAGCTTGGCTACAATGCATTTGGTGCGAGCACCTTCCAGCGTCTCTGTGTATCGTCTGATCACCACTAACACTCAGACATGGTGCGGAACACCGATTCTCTCATACATATTTATTCTCACAAACGCACATGGCCTTTGTCTCTGTGCCGTCACCAATACCTTTAGGGTAAGATATAAATGCGTTCCTTGTGCATGTCTTACCGCTCAATTTATATGCAGCCGATCACTATGGCAGTGCGGAAATTCTCTTCGTGGGTCATCCTTCATTTAGCCTTGTTCATGTGGTTTGAGCGACTATCCAGGGGCAGTTCAAAGAATCATTGCCGCCAAGCAAGCCTGTTCTTGGCGCCACCAAATGGTGTGTTTTTAGACCCACCGTTCTGACACGCGCGGTGGTAGAGTCCGCAGTGCGGGAGCGCATGAAGCGGATGCGTAGCCACTCCGTCGACTTACTCCAGGTGCGCGTGATTTCGGCTCACTTCCCCTCCATTAAAGTCATCCATCTTCCCCGTCACCGCTATAGTTTCATTGGCAAGATTACTCCGATAAAGGCTATCTAAGAGCTCTCCAAATCCTTCAAGATCTCCAACAGGAAGGACTGATCTCCGCAGTGGGGTTGTGTAACTTCGACGCGATACGTACAGATGAGATCTGTACACAGCTTGGTCCCGGTTTCATCGTCTCGAATCAGGTGCAGGTAAGGATAGCACCTTGAGACCCCTGATGGCTAAAATTCATCGCCCGTCGTAGTTTTCCTTGATTGATACGAGGCCCTTGCACGGCATGGCAGACGTATGTGAACGACATAACGTGAAGCTGCTAACATATGGGACGCTCGTAAGTCATTCCCGATGTGGTGCCGGGTCCGGTGTTGCTCATTGTACCCATTGCAGTGCGGTGGATTCTTGGCAGACAAGTGGCTTAATAAACCGGAGCCAGATCTCTATACGGGAGACCTGACGCCATCACAGCGAAAGGCAAGTAATGGAAGCAAACCCATATTGGCATTGTCCGATTCATCTACCATTTTTTCCTTTTGCTCGTACCGATCTCTCGCTTAGTATCTCGACGTGATCCTGAAGGCATGGGGCACCTGGTCCCTCTTCCAGACCCTCTTGGCAGTGCTCCGTGATGTGGGCGATCGTCACGGCGGAGTGAGCATAGCCAATGTCGCCACACGTTGGATCCTTGATCACCCGTTCGTGGGTGCAGTGATCATAGGTACGAACGCTATCATGATCTTCACCGGACCAAAGCCTTATTATTCCCCGGCCATCTCCTCTCCCGACCTAGGTGCTCGACTGGGCGTTTCCGAGCATCCGGATGACAATCGACATGTCTTTGAATTCACGCTGACAGAGCAGGACCAAAATGCGATTGAAGCGGTGCTCGCTCGCTCAAACGGCCGCCGTATGATCAGTATGATTGGTGACTGCGGCGCCGAGTACCGCTGAACATGTAAAACCGTGTTATTATTTGGAGCAGACTGCCTATCATGCATCTGTCATAATTTATATATTTTGTGGCGTTCATGCACAATCAAACATACATCATGATCTGACCATCAAGGCCGTCTGGGCCATGCTTCTATTTCCCAGGTCTTGCATGTGGTCAAGTGATCTAGGCCCCATAGACAGAAATAGAACTTTCCATCTTCAGGGATAGGAACAACCAAGCGGGCTAGGATTATCTCAAACGTAAGATTACAGCTCATGTGATGGATGGATGGATGTACACCTTTATTGAAGGTCGAGAGAGCGTGAAATGCTTGCCAAAGGGAGTCAAATTAAGTAAACAGGTGAGGATATGATGCCTATGTGGGAATGCACAGTCCGATGACGTGGCGAAAGAGCATCTAAGAATGGGCACCGGCTAATGTCTCAAAGTCGGCTGGTGTGGGAAGCGATCAAGGGAGAGGACAGGCGCTGGATTGGCTGTAACTTCCGCTTGACATCTCGTAGGATGGTCGTTTTTGGATGCCAATCTCGGAAGGTATCTCGTAACGCGACGATTTCGTCGGAGAAAAGAGCAGCGACCTTCTCATCTGCGATGAGATCACGGAGCGCCCACGGGATCTATGTATACAGGTTTACGGGTGGTTAGTTTTGCGAGCCACCCCCGAGTCGTCCGGAATGAAGACGCACTTCGTAATCATTCCGATCAGCCAAGGCATTGAACGGTTCCTCAATGAGTTCAACCTGTGTTCTTGAGCCGCTGTCGGTGAGGAACAGGTAATTTACTGCCGTGCTGTAGCGTCGCCACAAATGAAGGGGCCGGATCACGGGAAAGTATGGAAATAACTTACGAGTACGTAGCCCGCTCCTCATATGGTGTCGAGTGCCCGATGCCGTTCAATGATCCAGCGGTGACTTCTGATAGGTGGGTTAGGAGCCCGCCATCGGAGAGTCCTGCATTTCGGATGCGCAGAAGCAGGACGACCAAGTTAGAGAGAAAATCAGAGGGGCTATGACCGCATTAGCTAATCATCCTCGGAGGTATCGAACAGCCTTGACGCACTGGTATGCATCTCCATCAATGTACAGCGCGCGTAGAATCAGGGGATGGGATATGGATGTGAACAGTCCGGAGTACAGCCCTACGACCTGGTCGTTGAGTGATGCGATGTAGACCATCTTGATCTAGGTGATAGATTGATTTCGCGGGCGGCACGCTTAGCACAGCTATACCACATACCTCGTTATTCAGGACATTTCGAAGAGCCCTTACGTAGTCCCGGGATATAACACTTGCCGTGTTCTGGTGCCACAAATATCAAGAAGACGTTCAGATGAATGACACATGTGCTTGAACCTGGAAGAACGCACCTGAAATTCAAATAGTTCTCTCGCGGCCGTGGATTCGAAATACTGAGGTTATCATGAGTCGGGAAATTGAGTGCAGGAGCGTTGTGTAACGTGCCTGAATGTACGGTTGCACCAATGAACTCGTACTCAAGTACCGTAATGGTCCAAGATGGATTCCACAGAGTGCTAGACAACATATGCGCTGTGGTGACCTCACGGGCGCAACCGAACCAGAGGCGACACCACTTGCAGGAATAGACGCATCGGCATTGAGAGGTGTTCGGATATGACGATCGGCTATGAGACGGTCTATAATATGTGCTGAGACCACTGATCCTTGAGAGTGCGTTGCGATAAAAATAACATCGGCGTCATGAAGATCTTCCATCCATTCCTTATTATCAATCAAGTTTTGGTACAGCCTGTTTAGGCCGACTCGTTGTGGAGACAAGGAGATCAAGACAAGTGGACAACATACCTCTCAACCCGGCGGCTGATGGTTCCTCCGCCTTCCAGAGGTATCCTGGTGACTTTGTCGAGCTTTACCTTGTGCTCCTCCAGGAAATAATCCAGTGCGTCCGCAATCCCACTTACAAGCCTCGAACTTGTCCCTGTGGGCTGAGAATGGGATTTCATCAAGTGTCGCATAAGAAAGATCGCGGTGCACTAACCTCGCCAGCCAAGGTGCGCAATACGGCACCTTCAAGTGGCTCTCATGAGCATCACCTGATTACACGTCCAGGGTGATGACCTACCGGGAAACCATCCATGGACCCCAATGATGACCACTCTCTTACATCCCCTCAGTACGTCCGCGCCCTGCCCTGCACCGACCACATCCCACGTTCGTGGGAGAGCTTTGTCGTACGGTGAATAAAGAGGATCCTTTGCTTTACCTTTACTCTTGTTTGAAGGAGCCTCATCGCGAGAAAATAAAACTCCGCTAACATATTGCAGAGTTTTCGACAGAGCTGATGGGGGCTCGCGAGGCACTGCCGATCGTGGTAACGTATAAAATGTAGCATTCCAGGTTGGAAGGACAAGATTTGGGGGAGGTGGTGAGGTGGGTGTTTTCACGCTTGATTTTTTGGATGGCGAAGGCGACGGCTGCCGTGTCAATGTGTCATTTACAACGGCTTCTGAGTTGGTTGCCGCGTGTGGTATATGCGACCGCTTATCATCTGTTTTTTTGGGAGGCAGAGATGATGGAGGCAGGATTTCCGACGTGTGGGGTTGAGCCACGGGTGGCTTAGTGACTTGAGTCGGCGATGGTTGGGTCACCGTGGGTGCTGATGAAGGTGCAGAATTTGGCTCTGGAGCCATCTCGTCATCTATTTCCATAACTTCCATTCTTCCCTCCTCCCTTTCGTAGGTTATGGACTTCATTGCGATTGCCTTTGCGGTAAAGAATGACACCCATCCTGTCGGATTTGTTGAGATCACGGACTGAATAGGATTACTGTAGTCGACAGATGGGGTAGCGGACGGATCCTTTGGAAAGGAAGATACCTGGGCGGGGATGGAGGGGGTCCCGTGGTCTCCTGAAGGCAGTTTCCCGCCAGTCTTTGAAGCCGTCTGAGAGTGATCTGGCGGATCTTGTTGAGAGCCCGAATTCATATCCGGGGCAGCGGGGGTGGTGGCAGATGATGATGACTGGTACCAAGACCAAGGAGCGTACCATGTGGAAACCTGTGGAACTCTTGCGGCATCTGCGGTCTGGATGGACGGCGCTCTCTGTTTATTGGATAGTGAACGTTCCATGGCACTGGCATCTGAATTTAGGTCTGCCCGAGTCATGTTCTCGCCACCCGGCTGTGAATTGTTACCGAGACCGGGCACAGGCGGCTGGTCAGGAGCTGCCGAAGAAGCATGAGCGCCAGTGGCCTGCGTATTTTGCGCGCTCGTCTCCACCCGAACGTCAGGCGGACTTGCATTCCAGCCCACATAGGTCCACCACGTATTCGTCCGAGCCTCGGTCACTGCGGTTGGCTGGGCAGGAGATTGATTACCGCATTCTGAAACATGTACGGTAAAATTTGAGGGAGTACGAGTTGGTTCGGACACATTCATCGAAGTTGTATTGAAAGTGTTTCCGGGATCTATCCGGGGCACTGATGGAATCAGAAGTCTTTCATGTCACAACAAGAACGCCCATACCTGGCGTAGCAACGGAAGGTTGACAAGAGTGCTCAGCAGGTGGTTCCCGCGGAAGTGGAACGGACGACGCCTCGGGTGGAGATCTGGATTTTGCGAACACGGACAAGTTAAATACAAAAGTGCTTGCCGCCGAGGTAGCAACGGTGCGAGGGCTGGTGCATTCCTGAGTCTGAGGCGGTAAGGGACTTGGTGGGGGCTGAGAAATGGGTTGTTCCTCGCGTAAACGGGGAACATCGAGGTCGTTAAACTTGGAATGAGGGGTCGATGGGGATCGTGACGCAGTGTCTCCGGGGAGCGATAAAGGGTCGGTGCGAGAACTGGAATCTCCCAGTGCACCAGCTGGGTCCGCCGATTTCGTAGCTTCATGGGAATCAGGCTGACTTCTGTTTTCCAACGATTCTGTACAGATATAAACAGTGTCCGCTGCTTCTAACGCAGAGTCCATTTCGAGCTTTACTTCGGCGATGGGGGGTTCCTTGTGGCTCGGCCAGGAGAACAGGTTGAACCATAAGCGTTGGTTAGACAAGGATGGGGTCGGTGCAGGATCTTGCGAAACAGTGGGTGAGTGACTTGAAGGGTGATGTGAAGGCTGAGGAGCTCCGGAATCTTCGTCCGGGGTAAGAAGGGCTGGCAGAGTGGCTGGAGAGGGGTGTTGATGGGCTTGTCATATTACATCAATTGAGTGAAGTGCCTGAAGAGATGTGAATGCAGCCGTACCTACCACCCGTTGGTTGGACTCGGGAACAGCGTCTACAGGGGATGGCTCGGTGGAGTTGTCCGCGCTGGACGATTGGTCGTGGTTCTCGACAGTCGTCTGGGTGGCACTGGAGTGAGACATATCAGGCGGCATGGCTTTGCGTAGAATGATGGGTAGGTTGTCTGCTGCACAGGCTGGGAGACGTGTCTGTTCGGGTCGCGCAACAACAAATGAGACGGCAGGTGGAAGAGAGCTGTTGTGTACGGCAATGGGACGTTTCCAGCGAATCTGACGAGCGGGAGAGGATGGGGTCATAAATGACGACTCTGACTTGCAGTCAGACGGCGGGAGCACGCATGCAGCAGCTGCACGAATGAAACCACGTGATACGAATAGCACGTGCGTGACAAAGTGCAACCCTGTCTTACCGGTTTTTGCCGCCTTGTGAAAAAACCACAGCACAGTCCCCACCGCACCGCCACCACGCCACTTTCGTTCTGCGATCGATCGTCGGAGCGGATGCGCAGGCCCTCGAATACTTTCAAGACGACGCGTTCGCGGGGAGACGGTAACGGATGGGCCAGTGTCACGGTGACGCGATCGACAGGGTGTAGGGGAGAAGGTACGTGTTTATGTACGCATACGGGTGCGACTGGGTACGAGCTGATACTACTAGTAAATGCCGGGATCTGTTTATGTACGTAGGGTGCAATGCTGCCGTCTGTAGAGCCATCGTGAATGGTGTCCATCCAGCTGTTCGAATATGTCCGCGCGAAGTCGACGCCATCGAGCGACGGGCCAGTCGAGATGACTCGGATCTTGGTGTCTGCAAGACGGTGACTGGGAGACACGCGGTATCGTCAACTCTCTGTCCATCATCTGTGCGCGGTCGGGCACTGACGCGGAGAAGCAATAGCGACCGGAGGTGCAGCTTCGACTCAGCGCCCTTCATCCGGAATTGTGAAGAACGACTCGACGAATACGGGATCTTGCTCGATGACGGTTTGACCCAGGATCAAGTTCGCACCAAATTTCGACAGCAGCAGTGACGGTTCGGAGCGACGTGCATACCATTGACAACTCTCGTCTTTACGTTGGCGGTGTGCGACAAACAGGCCAGTATATGACGATGTGATTAACAGGGT
This sequence comes from Boletus rex-veris, assembly GCA_038088795.1. NCBI lineage: Eukaryota > Fungi > Basidiomycota > Agaricomycetes > Boletales > Boletaceae > Boletus > Boletus rex-veris. The sequence goes on from JBBPJQ010000137.1 coordinate 39,457, forward strand.
GTCCGCGCCATTTGCAGTGGGGTGTTCGAGATTGCCGCCAAAGAACAGACGAGTGTTGGCGGCATCTTGTGCGTCGGAGGTGATACTACCTAATGTTCTTAGTAACAAGTTCCGCCTAGGTGTTTTCCGGAAATTCAAAAGCGAGTCGATGACCACTTAACACCTCGGAATACCTTGTCTACATTACCCAAGGTCGTCACGTTGGCACCCGGGTCATGCATGGCTGCATGGCTAGTAGACACTGCTGAGTTACTGCTCGAATGTATTTAATGGAGGGGAACTTACGCATGAACTACGTCAGTCAGATAACATATCATATCGGTGTCAGCGTACAGCGAGACCAAGCTACGAGAGACGCACATAAGCAGTACAATCTTTGCTGTTCCTATCGCTTTCATAGAAGATGAGGTAGTCAGACTCCCACCGCACCCAGACCCCAAGGTTGATGTTCTCCTGAGATTTGAAGCGCAGGCGACCGGTCAAGTCTGTCATCCCAGCCTGTGTCATACGGGAGTATGGAGCGAATATGGAGAGTGCTCACCGATTGCTTGCGACGTCATATCATCGTCCACATCAAACTTGGCCTTCTGTGAGATCAATTGCACGGTGATCGTTACCACGTTTTCCCCCCTGGCCTTCTTGAGGTGTGCAACAGCCAAACCAAACCCAACTTCAGTCCATCTGCCATCCCTGACCTTTCCCAAGATCCCGGATTTCTCTGCGACGTTGTCCTGCAGGAGATACATCAATCGACGAATACGGGACAATTGGATGACTGACGTTGTTGAAGGCAAAGAACTGGAGACAAAGTTGTCAATGAATGTAGTACGGATAAGATGATAAATAACACGCCTCTGTGAATACGTCCTTTCCATTTCTTGCATAGAATTTAATATTCAAGAGGACCATATCGTTCTGGATCCTGGTTTCAACCTTACACCGAGTCCAGACGTCTCTAGGGAAGTCCGAGAAATTGTTGTAGCAGAAGACTCCTGGAGGTCCGGAGGATCTGCACGATTTAAGCATAGTGAGTAGACTCGTCGATCGCACTCAACAGGATCATAGTACGTACCAGGTCCGATAAAATGACCATCCGAGAATTCCAATCCGATAGAAGGAAGTATGAGATGGATGGATGTTACCATCTTTGCCAGTGGCCTTTTCCTTTTCCACTGCCTCTTTGATCTTCAATAACTTTTTATACTCCATGACAACGTGTGCGACCTCTGGATGCACAGCAAGCCCTCCAACCATACGTGAGACCTCGGGGGGCGACACTCCAGGAATCGACTCCGTCACCGGAATGCCCCGCTGCATCAAAGTGTTCTTGACGACGCTCTTGACGATACTCTGGAAGAGTTTGTTGTTGATTACATTTCTGAGGAAGTCCCTGATACCGAATTGCGCCAAAGACTCAGGATCAATGGAATTCAACAACTGGGCGTTCGCTGTGTGGTTGCCAGTCAGAATCGTTGACTGTTCTTATTTTGTCACACTTACCGCTGAGGAGCTGCATCGCGGCTTTGTTGTATGCCGAAAAGGACGTTCGCATGTCCCCAAAATACCAGCAAGAGATGCTGAGTCCTTTTTGTCCCCAAATTTGCCAAGAATTTTGCCCGCTGCTTTGTCCGTAACCCCAGCATTAATCATGGCTTGCGTGAGACGAGACAGATTTTATCATGTTTTCTCTAATCCCCTTAGGGTTAGGCATGGATATTTTAAGAAACCATACACATTTTGCCCGCGACAGAACATACGAATCACGCGGTGGACTGACACGACCACCACTCGACACAATAACCACTGTATATACACCCACATGAACACCCACAATGCCCAAGCATTACACAAGCCCACCGCGATTCGACATATTGTCGAATCGCGGTGGTATCGACTCCGTCACACACATCACCAATTTCACCGCAATTAGACACAAGTGTCGAAATGCGGTGAAATACCACTGTATTATTGATTGATATTGATTACGTACTCATTAATATATAAACACACATATCAAGACATGTCGATCCCAACTATAATGTCACACACCACAGCGATGGAACGCATGAAAGAGCAGCAAGAAAGAATGCGAATGATCATTCTAACCCATTTTTTGTAACTGGGTTCAGGTTCTGTTATGGTTCAAGGACACATTCTGGGGCAGATTCTACATTTCCAGCATTTATGCATGATGCAAAGTTGCTTGGTTGTGGCCATACATGATTGAATGCTGGGATATGAGCAACTCTGCATGATGCAATGTTGCTGGGAATTGATCTGGTCTTTTATATTGCCAGTCATCTATCAATATTCTCATACTCCCAGCAATATTGCATCATGCAGAGTTGCTCATATTCCAACA
>JBBPJQ010000138.1:0-41772 GCA_038088795.1 Boletus rex-veris
GGATACTACCGTATGTATCAGTCGACATAGATGACCGGGCGTCACTGACTTGGCAGCGTTCGCTCTCCAGGCCCTAGAACAACCCGCCTCCGCCCCCTCACCCGTGCCTACAGAAATAATCCCTCCAGATCTCACACAAGAAGAAATCGTCGTCGACATTCAACAACTAGGCATCAAAGTACGCGACTTTGCATACGAGCAATTTCCCGTCGAGCTGCGCGCACCCGAACTATTTGATCCCATTCTTGGTTGGCACGTATATGAAGCCGTACTCGATAATCCCAACCTCACGAGAAATCCTCTCAATGGAAAACATCTCCGTAGACTGCTGGACCTCGGTTGGGTGTCGGAAGAGGCGGACGGACATCGGTGGCAAGAGAAAGATAGAGAGGCATTAGAGAAATTTGATGGCTGGTCCCATTATCCCTGGAAGGCCCTCAACTTGACCAAGCCCAAGAAGCATGATCTGAGGAGTGTGGCAACTTCGAGGTTTCAATGGGTCAACGCCGAGCAGCTCGTCCCTCAATTCGTCAACCGTGGGTTCTCCCGCGTCGCTGCTGCCCTCCGTGGTTCTCGTCACGCCGCGGCCCCGTATCAAAAGCGACAAGCAAACGACGCCACCGAAACAGATCAAGACCTTGAAGTTTCACCCCGGTTAAAGAAGAGACGGTTGTCGCTCGGTGCAGAATCAGCAGCTTCGACAAGTCAACCTGCTCCCACTTCCCCTTCGCAGCTCCCTTTGACCGTGTTGGTCAATGGCAAGCCACCACAGCAGTTTCCTGCTGGTCATCCATCTGACAGTCCATCGCTCCTTCCCTCGCTTCCAACACAAGGCGCACTCAGTCGGTCTCTACAACGCCACCTTTCCATGACCTCTGTCTCTTCCCCTGACGTGCGGACAACGCTAACCCAGCGCACGAATCACGAGTAACCCCTACTGTTGCTCACTGACTCATATGTCGTTGGTGGTCGGTGATTCAAACGCATGGGATGTAAGGTTTACGATTTTTTATAATCAGTATTTTTTGGGGTAGTACTCAAAGGAGGGAAGAAAAAAGATAGGTGACATTGTACCAGTAATATGTCCAACTCCGATTTACCCTCTTGTAATACTCAGCTCTTTCCTTATTTCCTTCTCAATTCTGTTCAATCTATTGGAGGCACTCGCGCGGTCATTGTATTGATCTTTGCCACCGAGTTACTTTCGTCATGATTCCGCAGAGCATTTGACTTGTCGTTGGGTGTCGTCACCAAGGACAGGTAACCGTTTGGCAGGCGAAATAGCAGATCGAGTTATAGCCTATCAGATGACCTCATAAGATCTTAAAGTCCGACGTGTCGTTTGAACGCTGGCGAGAGCCCTAACTCTACCATCGCCGAGATTATGGTATGTACATAGAAACCTCTCGACACAAAGACGTCTATTCAAAGACCTACATGGATAAACGGAACCCAGTCGTCAAACGACACCTCCCCACTCTCTCGCAGAGACCTAATAGCGTCATGCAACGCTCGCGCAGCATCCCGATGATCCGGCCTTGTCCCGTTCCCCAACAGTTGTTCGTACACGTCCCTGGCCACACCAGGGGCAAGCTTATCGCTGATCGACCACATCGTACCAACGACCCCCGCGTACCCCGCAAACAACATCCCCGCTGCAATATGGATAGCCTCGTCCGAGAGACGCGCGTCTCCCGTCGCCGTCTGACACGCGGAGAGAAAGGCAAGTCCACCACGGGGACGAGACAAGGTGATGATGTCGGATAGTTTCAAACGGCGTCCATCCGCAAGACAGAGTCCACTCTCAGTCGGCGCTGCGGCATCTTGGATGCCGTGGCATGCGAAATGGACCCAGTCCGACGCCTTCATCAAATCAAGCACTTCTTCGACCGTTCCCATAGAGGATTCTAGGAGGGTGGTGTATACTGAAGGTGCAGTCCTAATTACCTCCTTGATGTATTCCAATTCGGTGTGCACACCTGGAAGCTGAGGTTGGCCATCCGAGGATGGTTGACGCACAGCAAGGAGGCGGAGATCGCCACTATGTTCCAAGGCGGGACTGGGAGATGGTGCAAGAATGGCAAGAGCAGGAACGTATGACGAGACGACAAAGTCATATACCTTGTGCCCAGGTTGCGAATACTGCTTGTCGTAAAAACCAGCTGCATGGATAGGAAGAAATACAAGAGGACCAGTGGGACACCAAAAAATGCGTGTCAAATCGCCAGGTGTCTGTCAAGACGTAGATGAACGGATCAGCTGTGAGTCGAGCTGACATGGGTTGACGTACTGAGAAAGCCAAGGCATCCATGACCGGTTTGACGACGCATCTCCACAACGGCGATAGAAAGTATTCCCATTTGACGCCATCCTGTGGTTCACTCTTCCCGTCCCTTTTGTCACGACTCGGAGCGTGACGAACGAAATTCTTTAGCGTTCTTTGAAGATCATGAGATCGCTTAAATGTGAAATTGGGAAGCGGGACATGAACTACATGGTCCACGTTGGGAAGAACAATCAACGCGTCGCAGCGGCTTTCCGCAGCGTTCAAGATGACCACCGGTCCAGCGTGTGCTGAAGCACGCAGCTGAGAGAATTCCTTGTGGAGGAGGAATCGCTCGAAACCAGGAAATCCGCGGATCTCCTGCAGCAGATGATCTCGCTCGATTGCGAGCATACGCTGTTTGTCAGCCTCTCGCTGCGAAGACTCTGTCGCACGATGCGCCGCACTTTGCGTCTCCTCCAAGAGTGCAGAGGACTTTTCGCGAGTGGCACTGGCATGCTCCAAAGCGACAGACAGTTCTCGGAGTCGACGGGCATGATCAGGATAATCAGACAATTCTTCGTACGAGCTGCGGAGCTGGAGTAACTCCCCCCAAACGATCGACCGACCTTGCTCGAGCCATTCAACAGCGGTTTCCGGGAGTCCCGCGTCCAAAGCTGCCGCTGCTGCCTCCCGCACTACATCGGCACCCTCAATGAGTTCAGTGTAACGGTGTGTGAGAGAGTGGCCAATCCACGCGAGTTCAGGAAGCAGGTCAACGGCAACAGAATATGCATGGAGGGTTGAGTGATGGTGTATGCGCCGAGCACATGATATCCATTTTTGTGATGCACGAAATCGAACAATAACGGGTCCGGTGGAGGTGGAAGCAGCGCGTGAATATATGGATATTGCTTGCTCGAGGTCGCTTGACTCCCCAAGGTGCTCAAAGCGAGCGAAGAAGGAACCAGCTAGGTTGTCGAGACAGCGAGACTTGTCGGGGTGATTGGTAGGGGTCATGTCAATAGCATCCTTGAGCACCGAAATTGCAACATCGAGATCACATGGTTCACCAAGGAGCTTGAAACGTGCTTTGAGGGAGATGCCAAGGTTGTGAAGACGGCGGGGCTTGAAAGGGTGACCGCGAGGAGTGAGGTCAACAGCATTCCTGAGCATCAAAATTGCTGTCTCAAGGTCGCTTAGCTCCTCGAGAGACTGGAAACGAGAAAGAAGGAAGGTGCTGAGGCTGCTAAAACAAAAGGGTCGATTAGGGTGACCATGCGGGGTGAGGTCAACAGCGTCCTTGAGCATAGAAATTGCGGTCTCGAGGTCACGTAGCTCCCCATGGCGCTCGAAGCGAGCGTTCAAGGCAAGGCCTAGGTTGTTAAGACAGTAGGGCTTGAGAGGGTGACCACGGGGGGTAAGGCCAGCGGCAGCGCTGAGCGTCGAAATTGCAGCCTTGAGGTCACTGGGCTCCCTGAGTCGCCCAAAACGAGTGAAGAAGGAATTGCCAAGATTGCTAAGATAGACGGGCTTGTCGGGATGATCAGGAGGTGTGAGGTCAACTGCATCTCTGAGCATTGAGATTACTGCCTCAAGATTACTTAGCTTCCCGAGACGCTCGAAACGAGCCAAGAAGGAGCCAGCGAGGGTGATCAGAATGGTTGGCCTGTCAGGGTGGCCAGGAGGAGTGAGGTTAACAGCATCGATGAGCAGCGAAACTGCTAGCTCGAGGTCACTGAACACCCCAAAGTGGTTGAAACGAGTGACAAAGGAGCCGCCGAGGTTGTTGAGAAGGCGAGGCTTCTCAGAATGATCAGGAGGAGTGAGGTCAAGAGCATCTCTGAGCATTGCAATCGCTTGCTCGAGATCACACCGCTCCCCATGGCAGTCAAAACGGTTCAGGAAGGAGACGCCAAGGTTGCAAACACAGTTGGACCTGTCAGGGTGACCAGGGGCTGTGAAATCAATAGCGTCCCTGAACGTCGAAATTGCTTCCTCGAGGTCATGCGGCTCCCCGAGGCGCTTGAAACGAATGTAGAAAGAACCGCCAAGGCTGTTAAGACAGGCGCCCCTGTCAGGGTGATCAGGAGGAATGAGGTCAACCGCCTCCCTGAGCGTCGAAATTGCGTCCTCAACGTCACGTCGTTCCCCGAGGCGCTCGAAACGAGCGTTTAAGGATAAGCCGAGGTTGCTAAGACGGTTGGGCTTGTTGGGGTGATCAGGGGGCGTGAGGTCAACAGCATCTCTGTGCCAGGAAATTGCATTATCAAGGTCGATCAGCTCCCGGCGATGCTTGAAACGAGCCAAGAGGGAGGTGCCAAGGACGTTGAGACGCGCGGGTCTATCAGGGCGGCCAGGAGGGGTGAGCTCAACAGCATCCATGTACCTCGAAATTGCCTCCTCGAGGTCACCAAGCTCCCCAAGATGCTTGAAACGAACTTTGAAGGAATCGCCCAGGTTCTTAAGACAGGTGGGCCGGCTAACGTGGCCATGAGGTGTCAGATCAACAGCATCCGTGAGCATCGAAATTGCTGCCTCAATGTCATTTCGATCCCCGAGACGCTCGAACCGGGCTTCCAAGAAGCTGCCGAGACTGTTAAGATGGTAGGGCTTCTGAGGGTGGCCATGAGGGGCGAGGTTAACAGCATCCCTAACCATCGAAATTGCTGCCTCCAGGTCACTAAGCTTTCCGAAACGCTGGAAACGGGCAAAGAGGGAGTTGCCAAAGCTCTCCAGAAAGGCGGGTCTGCGAACGTCATCACGGAGGCTGAGATCGACAGCATCCCTTTGTCTCGAGATTGCCTGCTCTAGATCACTCAGGTCCCCAAGGCGATCGAAACGATCTAAGAAGCAGTCGCCGAGGGTGTTCAGATGGATTGGCATGTGGGGGTGACCATGAGGGGTGAGTTCAAGAACGTCTCTGAGCATCGAAACTGCGTTCTCGAGGTCACTGAGCTCCCCGAGGCGCTGGAAACGGGTTCTTAAGCAGATGCAGAGGTTACCAAGACGGGCAGGCTTGTCACAGTGATTATGAGGAGTGAGGCTAACAGTATCCCTGAGCATTGAAATTGCGTCCTTGAGATCACTCAGCTCCCCGAGAAGCTGAAAACGAGAGGCGAGGGAAATGCCAAGGTTGTTAAGTCGGTCAAGCCTGGAGGGGTCATCAGGAGGGGTGAGATCGACAGCACCCCTGTAACTCGAAATTGCAACCTCCAGGTCGCCCAGCCCCCCAAGGCGCACGAATCGAGCGAAGAAACATTTGCCGAGGGCGAAAAGATAGTTGGGCTCACGAGGGTGGCTTTGAGAAGCAAGATCAACAGCATCCCGGAACGTCGAAATTGCTGCATCGACGTCACAGAGCTCCCCTAGGCGCTCGAAACGATCATGGAGGGAGATCCCAAGGTTGTTGAGAATGGCAGGCTTGTGATGATGATCGTGAGGGGTGAGCTCAACAGCATCCCTGAGCGTCGAAATTGCTTCCTCGAGGTCACTCGGCTTCCCGAAAAGTTTGAATCGATGGAGTAACGCTGCACCGAGATTCCCTAGTCCTGCGTAGCGCCGGTCATCCCCAATCGGAGTAGAGCTGACCAAGTCCTGCGAAACTATAATTGCCTTTCGCAGGTCGGTTGGATCACGAGTTTGTACGAAAGACTGCAGAAAATGTTCACTTAACATTAGTAGCTCCTCGTACGTAAAGTATGCAGTCAATGGTTTGCTAGTTATCATCGCTTAGACCGGAAATATATCGATGTATACACATACATACCTCGTGCGCATTGACGTCCATACTCGCCTCCACAGTGAATTGAAGCTTCTCCACGGTGACATCATCAAGTCAAGTGCAGCACCCGGCCTGGTCATCACCGCTTAGACCGGAAAACTAGGCTGTTGAAGTGTGCCGCGAGGGACATACCTGAAAGGCACCGATGTCCAGAGTTTCCCCAACAATAAAGCAGACCTCGTCGACAGCGTCATCATCAAGCCATGTGCGGTGCCCGATCTGCTGGTCATCACCGCTTAGACCGGAAAACTGGGCAGTTGAAGTGTGTCGCGAAGGACATACCTAGAGAGTATTGATGTCGATGCTCGCCCCAACAATAAACTGGACCTTGTCGATAACGACATCCTCGAGTCTTGTTGTTGTCGTTCTCCTTCTTCTGTGTCCGTTCTGCTCGCCGCTTAGACCGGAAAACTGGGCCGTTGAAGTTTTGCAACAAAGGACACACCTGGAGCTCATCGATGTCCACACTCGGCTCCACAATAACCCTAAACTCTGCCACGGTGACATTCTCGAGTCATGTTGTGGTCGTTCTCCCGGGGCGTCCGATCTACTGGTCATCACTGTTTAGGCCGGGAAATTGAGTTGTTGATGTAGGCAAGAAGGGAGACGCATCTGGAGCGCTTTTAAGTTCACGCCCGCCTTCACAGCAAATCGAACGTTCTCCATGAGTAGGCGCATGGCATCAATGAGGACGGCAATGGACCAGAACAAGAAGTCAAGACGGCAACACGCACCCACGATGCATCATTGGGCCGCTGTATGCCGTGCAGCGTGAAGTCAAATCCGCCAGGGACCCTGAACATTGACCGGTCGACCAGAGTCAAGTCAGCTCCGATATTACACGACATGTGTGTTGGCTCAGGTTGAGGCGCTGTCAACCACAGCAATGAGTTGATTAGCTTCCTGCTGTGCAGTGGTTCCAAATGACTTGAAGGTAGGCGTACTATGTAGAAGGTTCGCAGTCACCGGCTCCATTTGACGTCTACCACGCCTTCCATGATGCAGCGCGCTTCCCAATAGTCACACAAGGATACACCCGGCGTGTGCTGAGCCCAGGACGACCGTGACGGGGTGCATTGACATGATACTCTTCACTACCTACGTCGAGTCCACAACCCTACTTTTGGTTTGCAATGGATAAATGTGAAACGGACATAGCTTCAACACCAGATTCGCCAAGAACCCTGAACGTTGAACTGAACCTTGACTGTAATTACATAAAAGCTTTGAGGTCGACGAGTCGAATTCCTGCCGCAGTATCAAGTGACAAGGAAGCTTCAATTTGCTGCAAGCCTTCTTACAACTCCGTCACAAAGTTCTAGAATGCTCGTGGCTGCATCGATGGCTCAGACACGATTCTTCGTCTATTACGCCTCCACGAAGTTGGGGTAAGGCGCCCCTCATCAATCTGCTCTCGGCGGCGGACCACGTATTCGAACGCCAGGGTAATGGTGCATTCTTGACAAGGTGCTTCTCAAAAGTCACACAGGATAGACTACCCCAGCGCTCGCAGTACAGTCTGGGCCGTCCATTGTATCAGGGTGCAATGGATGCTACCTAACGCGCGGTGCTGCTGGTAGGTGTCTTTTGGGAGAACGGGTGCATCAAGCTCTTCACTGGTCAGTGGTAGTAACTTTCCAGTACATGCCTGCCTCTCTCGTCCGTCAATACATTATGATATCGTAGATGGACACTCCAACACCGTCGTCCGAATCAGCTAGCAATTAGTTTCTTTATTCTCGGCGCCCAGTTTTCGAGACGGCTGCAACAGTTGCAGCAAGAATTATGTAGTAACACACCGTGACCTTGTCGAAATCTGCCGATGCTGCGTAGCATCTTCAAATGGATCACCCTTCGATCCCCCTTTCTCCGAAACCCGGTGTAACCGCGCAGTCCTGAGAGCCCCCTTAATTCGCTGGTACTACCACCGTGATCGCTCCAGCCACACGCAACTTGAAGAGCAAAGTATTTGTAGTGTTAATTGTTTAGTGCAGAAACGATTCCACGTCATAGCGTTCGAGGGATTCGGCGTAGGTGTACATGGTCTGAGCGTTCGACCCGTTGCACCTGTCACCATACGCACATATGGTTAATTAATAAGTCTCGAAAGCTGTCGTGCGAACTCTACGAGTTCCGACATCATTGGCATGTTGAATGATCACCGGTATCGAGATCACCAGGTCATGCACAGGTTTCAAGGGTAAGGGGAGGGATGAATATGGAGCAACATAGCATGAGGCACGTTTGCATATCAAGGGTGCATGGCTGGAACAACGGTCCTCGAGGAAGGATACAGCGATAGACAATCCATCCATGCTAGAAGAAGCATGCCTCGCTCATATGGAGCTTGAGGACCAGCTCGATGTCTACACATCGCGGGCGGACCGAGTGTACAAACATGAACCTTGCATCTGCGCCATGTTCCCTCGTCATGCAAACACTCCCTGACGGTCCTCTGCGCGCTAAGAAAACAAGGGAGTATCAGCCTACTGTTTCCAGGGTCTGCGCAGCCGACGTACCATCCGACATCCATGACTGACCGCGAGACGCAGACGAAATAGACGTTTGCACGTGTCATCTTGGACGAAGGGGTAGCTAGACGAGAACGAGGTACGTCAGTTGGAACACGCACGCTGCGCCGAGACGATAGGCAGCTGCCAAGCCGGACACGACGGCGATCTCGTGCATACCTGGGTGATCAGAGTCACTGTAAGAGGGACATACGAGGACGAGCGTGCGTACTGAGAATCGTCCACGCACAGGCATAGGTCGTATGGTACTAATATCCACCGTGAGCATCCGAATTCCATGAACAAAGAAAGGAAAGAGGGACTGCCATTGATGTACATCATCTAGGGTACCATCCCAGAATAGTGTTGCCACCGATGACTCTGTTGTTTCCACCATTTTACGTAGATGACGTACTCGGGACTGATGTCACCTTTGCTCCATTTCTCGCTACTCCTATCGCGGTCGAGGGAGATGGTTTGGAGGACGTGGGATGAAAGCGACGGGGGTGGTCCAGGTGGAGGTGCCATGCTCGAGGCCGTCTGAGGACCGCGAGAGTGCTCGCCTTTGAACTACATTTGGGTCTGGATGAGCATAGCAGGGAGATAAAATGGGGGCGCGACGGTACCTGGGGTTGAAAATTGGTGAGGTCAAAGCTCATCTCGACCTTTTTCTTGTCGTCGGGGTAACTTCGGATAAAGTACAGAGGCAATCATAATGGAGGCGATAGTACTGGGGGATCAATACAGTCAGTGACCAAACAAAAGCGGATGGCAAAGCCTTGATGTCACCTTGTTCGTGTAATCCAGATCGCTATGCGTAACGCTCACATCACATAGATACTAGATGCGAGATCAATGCCGTGGAGACGAGCCGATTACGCGGATACTCACTTTGATATTACGCAAGATCTTTTTCTCTAACCAGCTCGCATTCTCTCCGAGAATCATGAGCGCCGACTCGGCATCGACGGCTAAGATTAGCTCGTCAAACCTCTTCACATACTTCCCTCCCAAGAGGTTCACGGACGTACTGTCCTTGATCGGTTCCACCCGTCGAACGGCTCCACAGTTGTACATGGTCTCCATGAAAGACCCGGATGACCTGCTGTTGTGTGCGGAGAACGACGTTGCCGGGGATTGCACTTCATCTGCCCAAGTCTGGTACAAGAGCAATAGGCGCGGAAAGGCGCGCATTTCGGAAATGGACGCGAGGAAGGAGTCGGAAGAGTATTCGAACTAGGCCAACGAGATGTGAATACTTCGAGGACGGCTCAGAATCTCAACTCACGAGGCGCATAGAGGGGTCCATGAGGACACACGATATGAAAGCAAGGGACATGCCCGCGAAAACCTAAGCATCCGCAACATTGCATCGACGGAGATGACTGCGAACAAGGGCTCCAGATCTTCAACACATGACCAAACTCTCGAATGTCGGAGCGAAACCTGAGACGAGTTGCGGTCCTTTGACGTGAGCGAGACACATGGAACGCACCTATCGATGACGCGACTCGGAAAAACGGTGGACCAGAAGTTGTTGTCGGGGTCACGCCCGAAGCTGACTTGGATGCCTATGGGGGACGCTTTCAATCCGAGCTTGTCGAACATGGCGTAGGTATTGTAGAATACGAGGCTGGCACCCTGTACGCCGTCGTTGATGGAGTCCGCGCCGTACTTGGACTTATCGGGTGGGATGGACGTGGTCATACCCCCCGCAGTTGCAGACTGTTCAAAGATGGTCATGTCGAAACGGTCGGGATGGAGAGAGAGGGCGTAGGTAGCCGACATGCCTGCATAATGGCCACTCACCGGCTGCACCACGCTGTGTGGATTATTATAACAGAGCTGGCCAGAGGACCCAGTCGAGTTCGCAATGGACACTTGAAACCTTCATTGGTTGTCGCCTATGTAAGGTCGGCTGTGTCGGTGTCATGATGGCGGCCGCGTTGTTCGAGTGCTGCGTATTCGTGCAACCACCACCACCTCTTTCTTCCAGGTCCTTCCACGGTGCTGGCACTCGGTATTCAGGACCTCTGGGCCACTCAGAATACCCTCTGTATACCACCAAATGTCTCTGTTCAAGCGCCACCCTCACTACGACGACGACAACGATGCTTCGATAGACCCCGACCTTCGACTGCGCACCGTGCGCACCGCCGCCTCCACAATCGCAGAGTCCATTCGCTCAGAAATACGCAGAGAGAGAACCCGCAGAAAACGTTCACTCTTCTTCAGAAAAGACAAGCGTCCAAAGACTGCAGACTCGGCCGTGTCAGACGCAACCACCCTGCGGAGTGGCCCACAGATACCAGGCCAGCGCAGAAATGTATACGTCAACACCCCACTGTCCGCCATGGAGGTCGATCACAATGGCCAACCGCTCGCTCGCTACCCAAGGAATAAAGTACGGACTAGCAGTGAGTCCTACACCAACCCGCCCTCTCTCTCACCTCACCCCCTCTAGGATATACCCTACTGACATTCCTACCCAAGAACCTCTTTGAGCAATTTCACCGGTGAGATCTTCAACTACACAGTCACACTCTAATTGACGTCGCCTTGTAGGATAGCCAACATTTACTTTTTAGCGCTCGTCATATTCCAACGTGAGTGCGCTCTATCAACCCATGCTCCTCCTAACACGTCCCAGTCTTCCCCGTCTTTGGAGCCGCCTCTGCTTCTACCGCCGCCCTTCCTATTCTCTTCATCCTCATCGTCACCGCCATCAAAGACGGCGTCGAAGACTACCGCCGCGCAAAGCTCGACGAAGAAGTCAACACCTCCGCCGTCACGCGTCTCGGTCAATGGCGCAACGTGAACCAACCTCTGGATCCTCGTCCATGGTACCAGCGACTCCTGCGCATCAAGCCACCAGGCAAGGTCTCCAAAGGCGTCCAAAAGCTCCGAGGAAAGGAAGCAGATGAAGGGATGCGAATCGTGCTAAGCAAGGGCGCCGATGGTGACAGGGTCAGCGTCAGCACCATGGACCCCAGCGAGAGTACGCTCAGCTTTGGGAGACCAACTGGTGCGGGTGGAAGACAGCTCGAGGATATCGTCAGTGTCGATTCGCATACGTATCCTCCCGGGTTGCCACCTGCCACAGAGGTCGGTTCCTGGGGTCAAAACAGAACATTTTCGTCATACCAGCAGAGCATACGTTCCCGGTCGTCGTTTGGGGTCATTGACTGGCAGCGGAGGATCAGCGGAACCGCAAGATGGGAGAGGACACTGTGGAAGAAGTTGGAAATTGGGGATGTTGTGCTATTAAGGGAGAACGAACAGGTCCCGGCGGACGTGGTCGTGTTGTCAACGTCGGATCCGGACGGGCTCTGCTACTTAGAGACGAAGAACCTCGATGGAGAGACAAACTTGAAACCGCGCAAGGCCCTCCCAGCGACCTCTGCCATTGCCTCGGAAGAAGACATCGAGAAATCATCGTTCGTCCTTGAATCGGAGCCACCCCACCAAAACCTGTATCTCTACAACGGGGTATTGCGATATATAGACCCCACCAACGGCGACACTCGCAAGGAAGGTGTCACGATAAACGAACTCCTCTTGCGTGGTTGCACTGTGCGGAACACAGCTTGGATTATCGGTTTAGTCGTCTTCACGGGCCCGGATACCAAGATCTACTTGAACGGAGGTATAACGCCATCAAAACAATCCAAGATCGCCAAGGAGACCAACTTTAATGTCATCGTCAACTTTGCTTTTCTGCTCATCATATGTACACTCGCCGCAGTGATTTATGGCGTCTTGGATGGTTTGCCCAATACTAGTGTGAAGATCTATGAACCGGGTGTAGATGCGACGAGTTCTCCCGCGCTTAACGCACTTGTTACCTTTGCGTGAGTCCGGTCCCCTTGTCGCGCCTGTCCTGATCTGAAACGATGTCGCAGCTCCTGCCTCATCGCATTCCAGAACATCGTCCCGGTATCGCTCTTCATCTCGATCGAAATCGTCAAGACGATCCAGGCCTACTTCATCGCGCAAGATGTCGACATGTATTACAAACCCTTTGACACCGCCTGCGTTCCCAAGAACTGGGGTATCTCTGACGACCTCGGTCAGATCGAATATATCTTTTCAGACAAGACCGGTACCCTCACGCAGAATGTCATGGAGTTTCAAAAGTGTTCTATTCATGGTGTGGTCTACGGGGAAGGTGTCACGGAGGCACAACGTGGCGCCGCGACGAGAGAAGGCCGAGCGGATGCTGTGGAGCCCGAGGAACTCACACGCAAGCTGGCCGAGCTCAAAAGTACCATGGTATCTACCCTATCGAAGCTGTTCAAGAACCGGTACGCACAAGTCAACAAGCTCACGCTCGTATCGCCCAAGCTCGCCGAGGACATCGCGGACCGCTCATCCGAACAGGCGGGGCGCATCACTGCCTTCTTCCGCGCGTTAGCCATCTGCCATACTGTCCTTGCCGACAGGCCAGCGCAAACGGAGAAGCCGTACCACTTGGAGTACAAGGCGGAGTCACCAGACGAGGCTGCGCTCGTGGCTGCCGCGAGGGACGTTGGGTTCCCGTTCGTGGGCAAGTCCAGGGATAACATTGATATCGAGGTGATGGGACAGCCTGAGCGGTACACGTTGTTGAAGACGCTCGAATTCAACAGTACGCGGAAGCGGATGAGCGTGATCGTTCGCACGCCGGACAGTCGGATCGTCTTGTATTGCAAGGGCGCGGACTCGGTCGTCTATGAGCGACTTTCGGCCAACGCCGATCCGGCGCTCAAGGAGAAGACGACCAAGGATATGGACATGTTTGCCAACGGGGGGCTGAGGACGCTTTGTATTGCGTACAGGGTGTTAACAGAAGATCAATTCTTGATGTGGGTGAGGACGTACGATGCGGCGACCGCAGCGACCGAGAATCGGGAGGAAGAGGTCGAGAAGGCAGCGTCGAGTATCGAGCAAGAGCTCATGTTACTTGGTGCCACGGCGTTGGAGGACAAGTTGCAGGTGGGCGTCCCAGAGGCGATTGAGACATTGCACCGCGCGGGCATCAAGCTGTGGATTCTTACAGGTGAGCAAACGTCGCGTGCATGGACGTGCCCCTTAACACTCCCTTGCTAGGTGATAAGCTGCAAACTGCCATCGAGATTGGATTCAGCTGTAACCTACTCAAGCAAGACATGGAAATCATGATCCTATCAGCTGACAGTCCCGAGGGAACGCGTGTACAAATCGAGGCAGGGTTGAACAAGATCGCGTCTATACTAGGACCACCGTCCTTGGACCCCCGTAAACGAGGCTTTGTACCCGGCGCTCAGGCTGCGTTTGCAGTTGTTATCGACGGCGAGACGCTACGACACGCGTTGACGCCCGATATCAAATCATTGTTCCTT
This sequence comes from Boletus rex-veris, assembly GCA_038088795.1. Lineage (NCBI taxonomy): Eukaryota > Fungi > Basidiomycota > Agaricomycetes > Boletales > Boletaceae > Boletus > Boletus rex-veris. The sequence goes on from JBBPJQ010000138.1 coordinate 13,918, forward strand.
AATCTCGGTACGCAATGTGAGACTGTGGTGTGCTGCCGTGTGTCGCCGGCTCAGAAGGCGTTGACGGTGAAGCTGGTACGTCTCTGTTTTCTTCTTGAGGCGGAGTCCCCTGATGTGCTATCTAGGTCAAAGAGGGTCGGAAAGCAATGACCTTGTCGATCGGTGACGGTGCCAATGACGTGGCGATGATTCAGGAAGCAAACGTTGGTTGTGGGTTGTTGGGTCACGAAGGTTCACAGGCTGCCATGTCAGCAGACTACGCCTTTGGCCAATTTAGGTTCTTGACAAAGCTGCTTCTCGTTCATGGACGTTGGTCATATCAACGTATTGCCGACATGCATAGTAACTTCTTTTACAAGGTCGTTTGCATGCCGTCATCCTTTGTGACTGACTGACGTCGGTTACAGAACGTGATCTGGACGTTGGCCACGTTTTGGTTTCTCATCTATTGCTAGTGAGTCATCGAGTGTAGTCGTGAGAATCGTCGCGACTAATACTATTCTGGGATAGCTTCGACGCGACATATCTGTATGATTACAGCTTCATCCTTCTCTACAACTTGATTTTCACGTCGCTGCCCGTGATCGTACTTGGCGGTAAGCGATTCGATGGTCCTGGTGGCAAGATGGGTCCTGACGTTCGACCTTGCAGCGTTCGACCAGGACATAAACGCGAAAGCGGCCTTGGCTTTCCCTGAGCTCTACATTAGAGGTATTCGTGGTCTAGAATATACCCGGACGAAGTTCTGGTCATATATGCTTGATGGTCTATACCAGTCGGCTGTCGTCTTCTTCATTCCATATCTTGTCTGGTCCCTTGGTCTCCCGACGTCCTGGAATGGCAAGGGAATCGACTCCCTAGCTGATTTCGGCACAACCGTTGCGATCGCTGCCATCTTTGCCGCCAATACCTACGTTGGAATGAACACTCACTAGTGCGTTATCTGTATACTCACGCGAAGCAGATCGTGGACACTGACTGGAATTCTCGTTTCCCAGCTGGACGTTTATTACGTGGATTGTCGTCATCGGATCTTCGCTCGTGATGCTCCTGTGGATTGTGATTTACTCGTACCTCCCAGCCAACAACTTCTTTTCGTCAACGGGCTCGTTCGTGTACGAAGTGGAAGTACTGTTTAGTAACATCACGTTCTGGACTACGGTCGTCTTCTCGATTTTGGTTGCATTAGGTGAATGGAAACCATCGTAACGTGTCTCAGGCATGGGCCTAACCTCACCCTCACAGCGCCCCGCTTCCTCTACAAGTTTGCCTCTTCGGCGTATGCGCCGCTCGACAAGGACATTGTTCGCGAGATGTGGGTCAACGGCGACCTGAAAGACCGACTAGGTATTCGGCATCGCAAAGAGTCCAAGAACAGGCGCCCATCCGATCTCGAGACCGCGCCAATGTTCCGTGACCCACACGCTCGGTCCGCCTCGGAGCTCGCTCTATCCCACACGTACGAGCCGACACGAATGGCACCAGAGTCGGACGTGAACGAGAAGCGCCCAAGGGCCTATACCAACGAATCGCTCGACACCGACGTCGAACGCACCACACCGCCATTGATCTCCGTGGAATCCTCGTCGGAGGTGGTGGACATGCACGCAGAGCAGGCAGGCGCGCTCGGACTGACGGTGTCCCCACACGTGTCATACTATTCTTCCAACGATATCCCGATACCCTCTCCGATACCGCCATCGGTATACCGGTTCTCGAATGGGGAGGTTGGAGGGTTGCCGCCGACGTCGATACCGGAGCGGGGTCATGGACGGTCGCCGTCGGTGCCAGAAGCGTTTGAGATGCAGGTTCGGCTCGCACCGTCACAGTCGCATTCGCGTTCGCCATCTGGATCGCAGGCGCTCCGCTCGGCATACTCGGCAGGTGGGTTCCGTGTAGACGAGGGGTCGAGACCAGAGTCGTGGATGGGAGGACAGGCACTATGACAGGGTGCCACGACGGCCGCGCTAGACTTTTTTCTGTATCATAGACGTGTGAAGGGCGATCTGAGCGTTGTTGTACTTGCTTCATCATTGTTCGTTTTTCTGTCTTTCTTTTCCTTCGCCCTCTCAGTACTCAGTTCCCAACTTGTGCGTCGACGGAACTGCCAAGCGACTCCATACATATACAATTTTAGTACGTACTTAATCCGGACCTTTTTTTCTCTTTCTACCTTTTTATTTCGTTTTCGACGCACACTCTATAGGCTGGTTGACATTGTTTGCACGCGGACAAGATCCTCAAGGTAGCAAGTACTACATGCACAAGTGACTACATTATTTATATATTCTTGACATCCGGACTGGTGGCTGCGACACCTCCGACGCACGGACATTCGATGGGCATGGCCGAAAGTAATCATGTTCCGAGACCACGGGACGTTGGTTACATAAATGATCGTGTCGGACGACTGTCGCATTTAAGTAAATATGACAGCGGACGAGAACATCAAACTGGAGATTCAGAGGCATCCAAGTGTCGATGTAAACGCTTGTAACGTTTCTGATAGACTAGTAGGCATGACTGACGAGGTCATCACTGATCACAGGAGCTGGTCAGAAGACCCGTTTTTGCACCAGACGAGAACACGAAACACGAAGTGGATTCAGGAATCAGCATCCGAACGTTTGAGACGTGTTTGATCAGTGACAGCGGCGAGATGACGACGGGGAATTGGCTGGCACTGGTCAGACGACCTCCGAGCTGAGTCAGTTGTACGTGTGTGTAACATGTTTTCCCCGCAATGTGGGGTCGTGCCTGGTCATTGCTCCGAGCGTGTCAACGTACCACTGGCATGGCGGTCGAGTCGGAAATTCCCGGTACTGGGGCGGGATGACCGATGGAGACTGCGACGACAACTCCGAGTCGAGGTGGCCTACTCACTGGACCTGCTCCGCCGGTCGAAAGCACTCTGCGACTCGGAGCATGTATGGAGTGACCTCTTGAAAAGCGCAGGCTTAGTAGGAAGACCATAGGAAGCAAGCGTTGAAGCCGACACACGAACTTTGAATGATCATACGGAGCTGAGCGATAAACGGCGAACGTCGGGGTCTTGTCCCCAAGCGAAAATGTCGACTCGTATGTCGTGGAACGAACGGACTCGGAACGAGTTCAACGGCGCCGACTTGTCCTACCTTTACCTCCCCATGTTCACTCTGTCGAATGAACACTGTCATACCCATTCAACAATGTTGCCCGACTCACAAGTGAGTCAAGTATACTTGCTGCTGGTTCGTATTCGTGTGTCTCTTACTTTTTGATTATTTAAAATTTTAAAACTGTCGGGTGACCCAGGTACCCAATTTCGGTCCTACAAGGAACGCCCTCCTAAAGGAGGTATGCAGGCGGATCTTGTCACAACTATGCGAAACCGATCGTGCCCGAGGTATTACTTAGGCGGGGGCTTACATTGAAAGAATCGTCGGTCGCCTTTCTTCCCCCCCTCAGCGGCTTCTTCCTTTTCCCCGCCCATCCCTCCTCCTGGCTCACACTTGTCCTAGTAGTGACCTACAAGCGAGCATCCTCAGAGATGAGTACCAATGACGTCCCTCTGGACCAGGCAGAACTCCTGGCGATGGTACTGGAAGCGTTCCTGTATGGTAAAACCCCCTCAATGATAACTCATGTGCAGCATGCTGATCACTCGTGGGTCAAGGTTTCTCCCTGTTCATGTTCGGAGGAACGATCTGGACACTGTGGTCTCGGCACACCACTCTCCGCGTGAAGCGCAATATGCTGATGGCAGCGTGCTCGTTGCTGCTGTTTAGCACGGTGGTGCGTGACTCTGTTCGTCATCCATGACAAGGATCGACGAAGACTGCCTTCCGGGCACACATAGCACCTCGTGATCGATATCATAAGGGTCATGGAGGGTTTCATATGGCTCAGCCACACCTATAAAGGAGGACGTATCATGTATTTTTCAGATGTGTCGCATTGGACGTTCGTGTCCAAGAACTATGTGTACGCTGCACAGACGCTCATTGGGGACGGTGTTGTTGTAGGTTTTCGTTGCATCCGGATGAATGCCATTCGCTAACATCAGTTTCAGCTTTACCGCTGTTATGCGGTATGGCAATCTAAACGCATCATGATCCTGCCTGCACTCCTTTGGTGTGCCGTCGGTGGTAAGGGTGCCGTAATGTTTAGGGTGAATTGGAACCATTGACGACCTTTCTCAAGTAACCGGATTCACATGTCCGTATATCGAGTCGCAATTAACACAAGGTAGTGTCTTTGAAAAGACACTCTCGCGATGGATCACCTCATTTTGGGCATCGACGTTAACGACCAACATTGTGACGACCCGTACGTACTCACTTTTTCATGAATCTCGAAGAGTGCTTCTGAACTTCTCCCTCGCACTCCAAGTTATATTGGCTTACCGTCTCTGGAATGTCGACCGGGCGGGCACGATGCTGAGTGACCACAGAAAGTCAGAACTGCGGCCCATTCTCCGCATCATCGTCGATGCTGGTGGGATATACTCCCTCACCCTTCTCACGGCGTTAGTTTGCTATTTAAACAAATCCAACGGTCAATATGTGGTATTAGACATGGTCAGCCATAACGCCTCGTTCATCCATGAGAATAGACCCACTGAAACGCTATTGCTGATTACCAGATCATGCCCATCATTTCCATCACGTTCTACATGGTCATTATCCGCGTCGGCATAACTTTTCGAGCGAACCAATTGACGCAGCCACACTCATTCGGACATATAACCTCTGGCCACACTGGCAGTCTCGGTGCGGAACGCAGAAGCAGAGTGCAAATCGACACCAGCGCATCGAGAAGGAGCAAGGTTGAGAACGGTGGACGGCCCTCGATGAGTCCGGTGGGTCCCGACGTGCGTTGGAGCGAGGTCAAGATGGACGACATCGAAGAGACGGTGTGATGTTGTTGGCTAATGTACAAAGACACGCTTGTTCTGCCATGCCCAGGCTAGAACGCATGAAATGTATTTCAAGATTTGAATGTCTCTACTGTAGTACGTGTGCGCTTAAGCACTATTTTGGTCGCTCTCTGTCGTATTTTTGATGCACCACATATGCAATACAGTATGTAACCAGGCCTTCTAGTCGCGTCGGTGTATGTCACAGTACTTGTTGTCTGTATCTGATTAGTCCCGTAGGCAGAACTTGGGAAAAGTCAACATCGGCCGTAATATGGCACCGGGATGCGTCTGGAGGGGTTGCTTGGATATCCGACTCAACAATCGATTGTGAACGCAACATTGGAGAGAACGATGAGGACGAGGGTGATGAAGACAGCGATATAGGCTATAGTGTGAGTAGCAGCTATGACGACAGCAACGTTGATGCTTGTTTCTAGTCCGCCCATCATCCATCTATCTCTGTCACACCGGGTGATATTCAAAATGCATGACCTACGAACTCCAGAAAGAACGTCCAGAGGGAGCTTATTGTAGACCTTGTACTAGTCCCTTACAAAGTACCAATTGCATAGGAAAACACATTTGCAGTAGTACACGCCGATTTGTGCATTCGATACTAATAGTCATCTACCTGATATTATTGGCTCATGATCTTCATCAGGTCCGCAATGTTGTGTGATGTTGATCACAAGAGCAACTCTCGGATAGGGTGGCGGTCGTGAGTGAGTAAGCCGTTCAGAAGTATGTAGTCAATGCCAATGCTTGCTTGCATTAAGCTTCTCGAACGCTAGCAATGGCCTTCTTTCGAGGCCGGATGCATTGCGCTAAGTTGAGCACACTTCGTGTCGTAGTTAGTGGGACGCTAATTGACGCAATTTTCGACTCCGACGCGATCGGGTCCGAGGCAACCATTGCGTGTTGCTAAACTTTGTTTCGATCGACCACATCGTCGAAGCAGTCGCTGCGGACACAATGCGCGACTGAATGAGCGACCGCCACGAATCCGACCGTCATCCATGTCCACCAAGCGCAGAAGTTGTTGTTTTCCCTGACGCCCCTTGGGCGATATCGTATGTTTTATCCCGTCATCGCCCGCGGCGGTAGTTGCTTGTCATTCTTATCGTAGCACACCATTTCTGCTATTGCATCTCTCTCACCGGCGCCTTGTACGCCGTGTACGGGACGGGGAACTCGGGTTGCAGTAAGGTTCTTGCGTGTACCCAGCCTGTTGCGCTTATTGCGATAGGAAACCACCAGCCATACCTGGTCACAAAATCCAGGCACATGTTTCTCGATGGGGTCGAAAGTCCCGTCCGCAAGTTTCTCCAGGCGGCGTGTTCCTTTTGCCAGGGTCAACGGAAAGAACACTGGTATGAATTTTCACGCAATCCAAGAATTCCGGGTTTTCACCATGCTTTTGCGCCGCACGACCCAACTGATCTCGAAATGCATTGGTGAGCCGTCGGGACGGCAGTGACGACAAATCGGTTACTCGCATTCCTGTCGAAAAGACTGCCCCCGACAAAGGAACGCCATAGAACTCGTCAAGGAAAACCGTCGGAATCATGAGCGGTACGTGCCTGCTGGTACCTTCTCCGTCTACCAAGTATAGCCTGGCAATCCAATGGTAAAACCACAGCGAAATTGCGCCAGTTCATATGATCGCTCCGCTCCGTTTCCTTTGGTGTCCCGCAACGAATGTCGCGTTCTTCTCGTCAACTTCATCCAGCTCAGAGAACTAAAGAATACACCATCATTTACCGGAGCTTGCTATAGGTGACCTTTCCTTCTCTAGTACTCGCCCCCTTAACCCAGTCCTCGTTTCCTATCTCACCTTCTAAACTCGAAGCACATCCAAGTACAGGACACAATCCTTCCAATTTTGTCGCATGCCACGTGCGGATGTTTGTTGACAGTCGGGCCGTCAAACATTCAAACTCGAGGTCCGACCCTCGGTCATGGCACAGCGCAGAGCGGTCAGATCATTTGATCGTTATCGATCACCATATCGGGCTCAGCGTCGCGGTAGTCTCCGAGGAATGCCAGAAATTTGCACTGGTGCACTGGAATGCGAGACCATGCGGCGTGCAGACCTCGATTTCCAGAACGCTGAGGGTCGTACGTGGAGCTGCGCTTCGTATGGGGTTACTTGACATGTCACGGCCCTTCTGCGCAGCCGAAGGCTGTTGCTGGTGACTTGGATATCTAGACCGCCTGATCGTATCAGTCCAGAAATCAGGCCCTTCACCACGCATGATTCCACGCGTCATACATACGCTGTTTCGACGTCTGTGATTGCAATTGAATCCCCCCTACATTCGGTTCGCCGTCCAGTGTCATTCATTCTTCGCTGGAACTCGTCGCACTCGGTTCTGCTTCAACACTGCGCTGGTTGCCCAAGAACCACTTCAATGGTCAGATGACGGCTCGGTTTCTTTAAGTATGTCATTATGCACGAGGCGGCACGTATTCTGGATTTTGCTCTGAGGATCGGGGGATGTGGGTATCTCCCGCGTCCCCGAGGTGATGCTGCTTCTGGAAGGAAGAAGTGTTTACCAGTGCTTGTTAGTAACTGTGTACCAATCGCAATTGAAGAGTACAACTCAAGCCGAATATTTCGAAAATTGCAGTTCATTGTCAATGATCCTCGTCCAGTACACCATGTTTCGTGCTTACGGCAACCATGAAGCGCCAATATCGTTGTCTTTAGTAGATCATCGCGGTCCAGGTACAATACGTCACATCTGTATTTACAATGCAACTGGTTGTAACGCAGAGCTGCACATGTGAGCCTGTTCTTGATAATGCAAGGGTTTTCGGAGGTACATTATGACCGATCGTACAGCGAATATTACGTTCAAAATATGTCTGAAATCGTATTTGACGATAAGGATGGGCGCTCGTCCAATCCGTTCATGCCACACGTGTTTTGCGTCACGTTGATGCAGCTGTCCCAACTTGGTAGAGTTGGTATATGGTAGACGTAAGCCGTTCATTCGCCTTGTCGATCGCTTTCTGGGGATATGAACGCAGCCACAGTGCAAGTGGTGACGGGGTTTCATCATTACCTCATCCATCCTCTGTTTCTCGTTTCCGTGGTATATCGTGTGTCTACATGGGCATCATGGGGCGAGATCGACTTGGAACTGTGTAGCGAGCTCAAAGAAACAAGACGTTTGCCATGGAAAAGACACTTGTTTCTCTTTCTTCTCTTTTCGTCACAAAGGCGTTTTTGTATTCACTCTCACCCCGCGACACCCGCCGGGGAGTCTATCAAAAGGAAAAAGAGACGATAGCGCGGATCGCGCGTAGATATGTTTTTGACTTGTCATGAAAAAACCCGCCTCAGGACAATCGATTTGGCAAGTCCGGATGGACGAGAGGACGGACAGCGCGGTCTCTCGGGTGGCAGGTATTCCCAGGCCGAAGTGGTATCCACCAAGAAGAACCACCTCGTGCCTCGCGGTCTGGAAAGTGACGATTCGGAAGAGCCAAGGTGTTTGTTCCCGACTCCTTCCGAAGCGATTACAGCCTCTATGGGCGGTCTAGGAACGCGTTGTGCGTGGTTCAGGGGGGAAAGATTCGGAACCTTGAAGGAGCCTCTCGGGAGGATAGTGAAAGGTTTAACCGCTGGGAAGGAGGGCCAGGGTGCCAGTGGTGGACGTTCTCTCTTTCTCTCTCGAGGCTGCGAAGTGCGTTTCTTCGGGACAAGCCGAGTGAACCATCCGAGTCCGAGCGATATGGAGGTTTTGCATCGTGTTCAGGAACCTGCCTGACTGCAAAGCGTCCGCAAAATGAACTTCATGGTCACACAGTTACTGTTCCTGCGGAAGTGGCGACTGACGTTCATCTACGCCCGCGATGGATATGTTGCACTCCCGAAGAGCGACACGTATTCGGTAAACGCTGGCATTCGGCTGCTTTGTCTGTTTGCTGGTGTGTGTGAATGACTTGTAAGACATAGCTTGCGATTTGACTGCAACATCATCACACTGCCTTCGAGCATTTACTGGGTGCGATTTATGGGCACGGTCGCATCTGTTGTTGATAGACTTGCATTTGATCATTTGGACCAACGGCCACCGAGGCTTGAAAGAGACATTCCTACCGGAAGGGCTCTGTGACAGTCCATGATATTTCCGTCGCTTCGGGATGCGTTGCGTGTCCGCTCTCTCAGAACACGTCGACAAGACAGGTCCGGATTTCTTGCTCGGAAGCCGAGACGTCCACTGCCAGCGCTTCAGAAACGACTTCGATAATCCGTATAGGATCCATTTACTACTGGGCTAGTCCTACCAATAGCATTCTTTACGAAAGCGGGGTAAGTACTTTGCGCCATTCGCACGCTGGCTATCTACGTAATCATGTTAGTTCGCACAGCAAAAAAACTGACCAGGCCGAGTGTTCGGTCAATGGTGTTGTTGACGTCCTTCTAGTTGCCAAAGAGGCAGCGAAGCTGATGTCCGTCCATCCGCAATGAAGGGAGGATTGAGAAGCCGGCGAGTTCACAGCGTCACTAGTGTTGATGCTCCAATGTCCGCGGAGTATACTGAATGACATGGCCATGACTCGGACAGATACCGGGCTACCAAGTCACGTCCTTGAGTAGTAGGATACCGCTGGCTGGCGTCATTAGACCATGTATGTACGTCAACCCCGTTTGGGCAATTGTCCCTCGTGGGCTGGACCTCATTAACGCTGATCGGCGAACAAACAACCCAGCAGAGCGCCACAGGAAATGGAAAGAGGGTCACGAAGGTGTTCTATTATCAGGTCCAATCGCAACGATCTCGATATGTTCGAGAACAAGTGGAGTTGGCAACGACTGAATCGCATTCTTTCAATGCCACCTGGCCACGGCTGTTTCAGGAACGAGCCAACGGACCTCAAGGTCGTTGTGATTGATTCAGATTACCCGATATGGTATACAAACGGAAGTTCCCGGCTCGGCCCGGCGAATGCTCGCCTGACGACTTGGACGGATACTTATTCTTGCTTTTTCAGCGGCCATTGAGTCATCGAGTTTTCGACCTCTTGACCATGTCTCCTGCGCAAGAAAGCCAGGACAAGCCCTCAACATCCGTGTTGAAGGAGCGCAGATTCAAGCTGAGCAGGTGCGTCACTCGCTCCCTGTTCGACGATGCCCACACCGTCTGACATGACTCCTCTTAGAGCGTGCGATCGCTGTCGGTGAGCGTCTCTGCGCACATCGCCCACTTCGTCTTCCATGCTGATCCATCGCGTATAGACGAAGGCGAATCAAATGCGATGAAGGGCATCCCTGCCAGGCGTGCTTGACTGCAAATTCACCGTGTACCTTCGAAGAGCCGGGGAAACGCACACATCCCCACAAATCAAAGTACGCACACACGCTCACCACACCGAGTGCCACTTATCTTACCGCACCCCAGACGCACCGCTACCCTCGAAGACAGGATGCACCAACTCGAGACCCTCATCCAAGCTATCCCTCCCGCCGTCTTTGCCGCTGGTGGATTGTCCCCTCCACAACATCTCACAGTAGATTCCAATGTCCCCAGTCCACTGTCCACGTTTGCCTCTATGGACCACACTTTTCCCAACGGCGTCCCTCCTCCATCTCTTCATGTTTTCCCACTTACAAATCCATCCACACATTTCACGACTCAGCCATCAAGGGGTTCCCCAAGACAAGAGAGTCCAAATACGACTTTTCGCGCCATGATGGGACAATCCTCACACCCACCAAATGGCTCGGGGGCCGAACAACCTTTTGAGGAGGCTTCTCGAATGCATGCTTCATATCTCTATTTTGATGATGAAGGGTATACGCGATGGCAAGGAGAGACATCTGGTTTACCCCTCCTCGATCTCCTCGTGGAGAACCACAATCCCGTCAAGTGCGAATCAGGAAACAGCTCCCCAGACCCGAGCTGGTCTGGTAAGCAATCTCCCACTTCCGATACCCCTACATGGTTTCCCAACCGGACGCCACGACGAACTGACGTCAATCCCGAGACGCTCTGGAGGCTCGTAACATCATATATCGTTCCAGAACTGATGGACAGGTGATCTCTCCCCGTGTTCCCTTGCCATCAGTACCTTCTAACCACGGCATGTTTCCAGCTTGGTGCAGTGCTATTTGTGTACATCTTACTACCTTCTCCCATTCTTGCATGTTCCCACGTTTCTGGCGGTTCGTTGGCTTCATTCGCGTCCCCTTCTTTGGCTCATCTATGTCGTCAGGATTACGGTAACCCTCAAAAATGGGCAGAGCCCGGTTTCGCGGCCTTCATTGTTGCTGTTTGCTGTGTTTCGTCACGCCACGTCGATGACCCCCGTGTCCGGTCAGATCCTGCTGAGGGCGTTTCGGCGGGCACACAGTGGTTTGAACTTTTCGGCCGTCTCCGTACGCTCCCGATCGCGGACCGACCTACACTTTACACCGTCCAGGCGCACTTGATCGCCGCTGTCTACGCTGTGGGACTAGGAAAGCTTTCCAAAGCTGCCGCTCTCTTATCCGAGGCCATCACAGTGTCAATAGATGCCGGTTTACACCGTTCCGCCGACACGTATGATCTCTTCGATCCCATAGAAGACGAGGTTCGGAAGCGCACGTTTTGGTGCGTGTATATATGGGACAAACAGCTATCAGCGCACTTTGGCAGGCCGCCCATGATCCGCCTGCGGGATTGCGATATCGGGGAGCCTATGGTTGTCGATGACGAGCTCGTGACTCACGAGAACATGCTATCGCAGCCTGCCGGCTCAGAAAGCCGGATGAGTGCGTTCGTTGCAGCAATACGAATCATAGTCGTCATGGAATCCGTACTGGACATTCCGCCACCACGCCGTCGAACTGGGGACTCTTCACCTTTTTTGTTGCATGCAACGGGGGTGCTGTCGGGCCACACGCGACCAAAGGATCTGCGGGAAGAAGAAGGTTTGCTGGATAAGATACACCGGTCGATACCCCCATACTGGGCTCATACATCCGAAACGCTGGCTAGCGATGACGTTATCCGTGTCACGCAGGCAGTACGGCTCCACTGTGCTGAACAGTTAGTTCGGATGTTAATCCATAGGCACCGATTCTCCAATTTCGTGGCGGAGAGGGTGTATAGCGGTTCGACAGAGGAAGAACTGGGCGACTTTGAGCGGGACGCGATGTCCGCCGCCCAGGCGTGCGCGTTGCAAATCATCTCATCATACATGCAGGTCGCAGCCAAGGGATTGATGACTTATTGTGAGTTGCCTTTAATACTCGATCTTCTATGTGATCACCGAACATCTTCCGTAGACGGTGTTCACGTCATCCATCAGTTGACTCAAGCTGGGCGTACCCTCCTGGCGATATTGATCAACTGCAAAAGCGAACAACTCCAGCCGTTGATTCAGCCTGGCCTCGAAGCCCTTCGGTCATGTGTTGCATTACTACGACGGTTCAGTGGCCGATATGTATGTGGCCAGAGGTCAGGGGACCTTCTCGAGGAGTTCTGTCGCAGTGAGTTTGGTTTCCACGTCAATGGCGATTGACATGACTCACCTGCTTGCTTAGTCACACAAATACCTCTTGAGTCATCTCGGTCTGACTCACAGGAGCAACTGAATTCGCGACCTCCGTGGGTAAGACCGGTTCGCAAAAAGACTCCCAGCATGGCAAAAGGTACCGGGAATACTAGTGATAGTAGCTCCCACCACAGCAGCCCGGAAGCCTTTTCGCCGTCCGATTTCTTTGCCGACCCCCAGTCAGTTGGCCAACCATTCTCTCCAACCTCCCCTACCGGCTCAGCTGGTCAATATCGAGGTGCCAACCGGCGTTCATCACTTGGGTTACCTTCGTTCTTGGACACATCCGCAAACATCGAGATGGATCCAAGCATGTACATGGCGTCTCCGGCAGAGGTGATTAGCATGTTTGGCGATAGCTCTATGGACGTTTCGTCGATTTTTACACCAGAGTTCAGTATGGGACACCACTCGACTGAGTCGAGCGAGTCCTTATATGGGCACCTCGGTGGTGCAAGCTTGGTTACGACCCCATGACCATGATCATGTCTGATACGACGCGATCAGGTCATTCATTCTGTACGAATAACTGCAAGGCTGTATTCCTCCATGCTGTTCTATCGGCCTGATCATTGTCTTTTACTAGTAGCACCTTTGATCTAAATATGATCAGGCCTCGGCCCACTTGGCCGACACTATGTCATTGCGTATCTCATGAATGATATTCGATTTTTACCCGCATGATCCAAGAAAATTCCAAAGTGAACAATGAACTATACAGGATTCCTGTTGTCTTTTAGCGAGTGACCATTTAGAAGCCCGCCAGGACACTGTTCGCGTCAGGGACTTGATGACCGGTTCTCGCGTAGTAGGACGCGTCTTGGTGCTTGTATCCCTGATAATCAGCTGTCAAGGTGACGGGACCGACTCGACAAGGCTTACCTCTGCAGGTATTCATGTCCCCATCGTTCGAAGACAATCGTCAAGACACGTGCGACGCTCTGTCAACGTTGGATCCATCGGCCTCGGCGATTTTGAGGACATGTAAAGACTCATCTCGCGTCCTTCCCTTCTGATTGCTGATTCTGTCGATCACTAGCACGTACAATGTCCAGATACAGGTCGGCGAGACGCATATACCTGTCGTGTTGGGTACGGAATCTCCACTCCTCCCCTTGGGTGCACGGTGACTTATTCGGACCCGTCTCTCTTTGCAAGACACGGGCTCCTCTGATCTATGGGTCTTGTCTACGTCGTGTCAGGACTCGTGTTCGTCCAATTCAATACCATTGTACCCGGCCTCGAGTTTTCGTCCCGCTCATCTCGACTCGATGTTGACGTATGGGGATTCCAAGACAGGAACGTACGCTCGAGGTCCTATTGGGTCTGACTTTGTCTCCTTGGCTGGACTAGGTTTACAGGGACAGTACTTTTCCGCGATCAATTCCACGAATACGTCTGTCGCCCAGACGGGTTCGGCTGGTATTTTTGGCCTGGGATTCCCCTTTAATAGGTTTGTTTGGCGATTCTTGGGGGCGACCTTGTTCGGTGTTGATGTTGGTTTCAAAGTCTCCTCTGGACCAATCTAGCCTTGATTCAGAATGGTAGCGCGAATACGGTGGTGCACCGTGCCAATGACGCGCCTCGAGAAGACATTGACGTCCATGCCCGCTTTCCCGATCGCTTCAAAAACCTCGTCACGCGCTGGTTTCTAAAGAACGACCTAGGTGATGATGCAGGAACACCGCCCGTGCGTTCGACGCGACAGTTGACGGCAGCCACGCTCCAGTCGTCCATCATAAACTATGGTCCGCTCATCCCACGCCTCGTGGCACAGGGGATGTTGGACTCGCCAATGTTCTCGATAACGCTCCAACGGGATGCGATTCAGATTGGAGGAAACGAAGGGATGTTGTCCATTGGCCAGCTACCGCCATCTGTAAAGAGCGAAAGCTTGACGTGGGTCAGCGTACGCGGTTATCCACCGTCCCAGGGCGGGTTGCAACCACCATCGGACACTCCTGGGGAGGTTCGTTTGGTACGAGTGACGATTGTACCATTGCTCATTTGTTATGTCGATGAATAGGTATATGCGGTAGCGTGGGAGATCCCGCTGGATGATGTTTGGTTCGATGGCGTCAAGTTGGCGAGGTCCACATTGTCATCTCCAAACATTTCTCTCTCTGCGCTCATTGATACGGTTGGTCGTTCATGTTTTGTGCTTGATCGCGTCAATGCCTATATCTCTGTCTTGTCAATAGGGAAACTCACTCATTCGTGGACCCCCTGACGTTGTTGCGCAGATCCACGCTATCCTCGGGGGGCAACGATTTGCGTGTTCGCCGCCACACACCTTGGAGTTTCAGATCGACGGTAGACTCTTTCCTGTCGACCCTCGTGATTTCATCAGTGAAGCTCGTCCGGGGAACCCCGACCTCTGTTCTGCGAATGTGGTGCCGACGGACGTCCCTGTCTCTGGAGGTACGGGATACTTGTATAGCTGGAACTTGGGGGATCCATTTCTAAAGGGGTGAGTGGCCTTTTTCTGCTTGATATGAGGGCGTATGTACCGGATATAAATTGGTGTGGACTTGATGCGGGTGGGTGCCGCAAACCGTGGGGAATTTTGGCTGTCAGGTGGATCGCTACGAGGTGCTGACTTGACTAGGATGCGGGGCATCCAGTATGACGCGTGTTTCCCCTTTGACCCACGAGCCCTCGTGCCACATACCTATTTCAATGCCGCGCTGATGCACAACCCTGTCGATTTCAGGGTACTGGCCGCGTTTCATTATGGCTCGCTCACACACCCATCTCAAAATCCACCTCGGGTGGGCCTGCTCTCGACGGTCGATTTCAATGCGGGTAAACAATTGTGCGATGACAAACACAAGGCGGAGGTGCGACACGAAGGGTATCCAAGTGCGTCTTGGTTTTCGATCGTATTATTGCCCGTGTGTCGACCTGGGGTTTCTAGTGCTCGCGGAGCCGGCGCCAGCGTCACTCCCACCTTCCCGGGGAACCGGCATTGGAGGTGTACCGCTTGCGCCACGACCGACCGTGACGGAGAGCGGTATTCCGGCGATATTTACAAATGGTGGATCGGGTGACGGGCAGATCGGTATCGACATCTGGATGGCTGTCTTGGCGGGGTTCGTGACGTGGATGACATGGAGGATCGCCGGTTGATGTGAGGGTGAGTGTGGGGTATTCACATGTCGTGCACTGTGAAGGGTTTTTTCGCTATATCGATTTGCGACTCGTTTATTGTTTCATTTGTGGTATACTCGTGTAGTGTTGTTTAATTGCGGAGATGGAGGTGTAATACGGACAAGTTGTACCGTTACAGATCAAATGGAAAACAGTTTTGGTACATACAAAGATTCTGTCTAAACAAGGATGTTGAGATTTTCCAAGGTCGATCATATTGTGCTTCAAATATCGTTCATCTTTCAGAATGCCTTTAAAAGGGATGCTCCCGAAAACATGTCCCAGGTCTTTTGGAGAATCTCTCCGCCACGGAGGTCGCTGCTGTCATGGAAATAATTCCAGTATCCAGGCAACAAGTGGTGGAGCGAGAACCAGATCTGCAGGAAGCCAAGTGAGTTACATCTGACAACACAACAAGCCATCGATGGACGACTTACACTGTAATACTTGCACGACCGCTTATCCGCATCGCGCGTCCGCAAACACAAGAACCGCCCTCCAACAAAACATCCATACGCGACAAACGCCAGCGTGCAGAGCCAGTCGATGTCCCAGATGCAGCAGAGGAGGTACGACCAGATGGGAAGACCCAAGCCGACGACGAGGCGGGAAGCAATGGGGAACATGATCGGGACGGTACAACGACCGGTGAGACGGTCGCCTTCGACGTCTTTAAAGTCCTGGCAGTGTACGGTGGAGGTGAAGACGGCGATGGTGAGTTGGACCGCGAGTTTGCCGGTTTCGCTGATTTGAGAAGGATCGCAGCCTAGTGGTCGTGAGTGGATGCTCTATTGGACAGAGATAATGAACAGCAAACGTACTTGCGCTGAGGGTACCCCCAAATTCCATACAACCGTACATGATAGCGAGGATGGCGTTTTTGGAAAGCCAATTCTTGTCGCCATCGAGTTCGTTGTACCAAAAGGTGAACAGTTGCATCTCGAGACTGGCAAAGACCAATTGGGTGCTAAAGAGCGCCGAGTATGCGAGGCATAGTGGGGCGATGAGCCACCGGAGAATGGTCGCATTGCGTAAAGATATTCTCCCTGCCGGAAGGGGTCTCGATGGTTTGTTTACCTTGTCCTCCTCTGGCGCCTTGATCTGATTCGCAAGGTCGAACTGCAGGATGTGGGTCCAAACCCATACGATCGTAGGTAAGATGTGGATGGGGCTGCACAGCGGCGCCGAGGCGATCGCAAACAGCGTCTGGTAAGTCTTAAAGTGAGCAACGGGACAACGATTTCAGCCACCGTGCTTACCACCGGAATAATGGCAGTAAGGATGTCGTTCTTGGTGAAAAGAAAGATGGTATAAAGGTGGTATGCGATGTCAGATAGACCGAGAGGGGAATGTTGCACAGTCATGATTGTTTGGAATGAATCGAATGTTGCTCTCTGGTCATTCTGCCGCAGACGATCTGACCGTATTTATATGTTGCATTGATACCTATATTCTGAACTGACCACGTACCGTGGTATTCTACGCGCTGATCGGAGCGTTACAGTACTGAATGTTCCTGGGCCTAGCGCCGGCAATAACTGCCGCAGAATCACTCGGTGTATGTGCATCAGAACGTTTCCTTCCAACGGCGTTTTTGTAAAGGCGTCGACTCCGAGTCCGAGACGCGCACAACCTGAAGAGGTGTGATTGGGTTTCGCTTGACGCTGGAACGTTCCAATCATGCATCGCTTTCGCGACACGCTGCCTCATCAACATAGAGCGCCTTCGGACCTGGATGGCGTAGCTGTTATGTAAGTGAGATAGGACATGTACTTACCGTTTTGCCCGGGATTCTTGTCAGGAATCTTCTCATGAGGAAGTAGTCCCAATTCAGCAAAACCCATCATCTGGTGGGTAAACAGGAACGACCAATGGCCAGTGTCGGATCGAACAAGTAGCAAACGGCCAGGCCGCACGAGTCGGACTGTCAAAGACTGTTACCATCGAATGAGCGTTTGAGCTCTCAAGTGGTCCGACGCGTCCGGAGATTGCTACAGAACGCGGATTTTGACGCTCAGCACTGCACATGTATAACTCCGAAGCCTTCCAGTGTAAGGCCCACACTGGAAGGCTTCACTGTAGGCGCTGAGAACGTTGATGGATTACGCCATTCATTGACCGGGAATGACAAGCTCAGCCGCCGTGCATGAAAGTGATGATATGGGAACTTTGGTCGCGGGCTGAAAATCTGCCCGGCACAGCCACTTTCGCAGGTGAGAGAGTCCTGCCTGGTAGTGCCAGTAACCTCTCCGACAGCTCTCACTGGTAAGGATGGGTACTAGACCTAGTACCTACTACCAGCCATGATGGGTGGTCGAGTTGGCATCTTCGACTCATTCCCAACACTAAGAATTTCGAGTCTCGACATGATCGAAAACCGCACCCTCTGTGTTTGATCCTACTGGGAGCGAGTGAATGCCGCCCCACACAAAGTTGCTTCTCTGTTAGGTTGGTAAAACCTGTCGACTCATAGAGATTACTCGCCGCAATAATTTTGTATTCATTTTCCTCGGAGAGGATGATATGATACAAAATATGTACAGATCATCGACAGACCGAACGATATATATACAGTAAATACACCATAGATTAGGGCATTAAAATTGAAAGTACTGCTCTATCATTGTGACGTCGGATAACTATATCAGTCCACCAAGCTCTTTCAGAATGCCTTCAAAAGTGATGTACCCGAGAAAAGGTCCCAGGTTTTTTGGAGCAGCTCCCCGACGCGGACATTGTCGCTGTCGTGGAAATAATTCCAGTATCCGGGCAACAAGTGGTGGAGTGAGAACCAGACCTGTAGGAAGTAAAGTGAGTTACATCCGACAACACAACAAGCCATCGATGGACGACTGACACTGTAATACTTGCACGACCGCTTATCCGCATCGCGCGTCCGCAAACACAAGAACCGCCCTCCAACAAAACATCCATACGCGACAAACGCCAGTGTGCAGAGCCAGTCGATGTCCCAGATGCAGCAGAGGAGGTACGACCAGATGGGAAGACCCAAGCCGACGACGAGGCGGGAGGTAATGGGGAACATGATCGGGACGGTGCGACGACCGGTGAGGCGGTCGCCTTCGACGTCTTTAAAGTCTTGGCAGTGTACGGTGGAGGCGAAGACGGCAATGGTGAGCTGGACTGCGAGTTTTGCGGTTTCAGTGACTCTGGAGGGATCACAACCTTTTTGTCGCAGAGAAGTGAAAAGGGAATCGTAAGCTAAGTGACAATTTGGACAGAGAGAATACTGGGAGATGAACGTACCTGCGATGAGAGTACCCCCAAGTTCGGTACAACCATACATGATGGCAAGAATGGCGTTTTTCGACAGCCAGTTCTTGTCGCCGTCCAACTCGTTGTACCAGTATGTAAACAACTGCATCTCGAGGCTGGAAAACACCAATTGGATGCTATAGAGGGAGGAGTATGCGAGGCATAACGGGGCGATGAGCCACCGGAGAATCGTCGCATCGTGTACAGAAATTCTCCCTGCCGGAAGCGGCCTTGATGGCTTGTTCAACCTGTCTTCCTCTGGCGCCTTGATCTGGTTCGCAAGATCGAACTGCAGGATATGAAGCAAAATCCACAAGGTAGTAGGCAAGATCTGTATGGAACTGCACAGCGGTGCTGAGGCAATAGAAAATAATATCTAGTAGGGATGAAGTGAGCTGACATACAAGGAAGTCGGCGACGTACTTACCACTGGAATAATGGCAGTCAGAATGTCATTTTGGATGAAAAGAAAGATGGTATAAAGGTAATATCCGATTTCGGATAGGTCCAGGCGCGAGTGTTGCACAGTCATGATAATTCAGGATGGAACCGAGCGATCTCTTGGTCGTTCCGATCCATATGTCGGAAAGTATTTATATATTTCATTGAGATCAACATGCCGGTTATCGTTTGACCGTTGGTCCCGTCAAAGCTGAACTTTGTTCTACGGCGTCTGACACTCACCGGAAGATACGCATCAAAATAGAATACATTGCGTCTTGATCTGGAAATCTGAGAAGCCTTGCACAGATCGTGTATCTGCTCCCGCCGCATCGGCAACCCGGGTCACCAACCCAGGGATGGATGATCCTCATGGGTGGCCAAAAAAACACAGGTGACATAGTACCTTGCAGCGCCTTTTTGTGCTAATGATTGCCACGCCAAATACGCCATCGAGCGGAACGTAAATACTCTTATCGGCGGTAGGCTATATGGCGCCTGGAGCAAGATTAGTACAGCCTATCATAGGGGCTTCCAATTAAACAAGATAAGCAAAAATGATTTGTATAGGCGGAACGTTCTGCGCCCACACAGCTCCCGGTATAGTGTTTGCCGCGCAAGGGTAACGAAGTATCACTCCCAGTGGCACTCTGGATGCATGATGTATTTCGTTCTTTTCCATTGAACGGTGAGACATCCGGGCTGTGTGGCCAGTGGTCGTGGATACGATAGATGACAATGCGCTCTTCGACCGGCGGGGCAATCCCAAAATACGTGAACAATATGTTAAAGATGCAGAGTTCCTGCTTATGGAAAAACATACTAAAATGGTTTAGACACAGGGATGACAATTGCTGTGTGGACCTGAATTGGTAGGTGGAACGTGTACCAGCTCAAGTGCCAAGCACCACGTGCAACGATGGTATACTCATCGGGAACGAACACCTGGGATGGTCGCCGATGCGTTTACACCGTCAGAGACCTTCGCGGGTTCGAGGTCAGAACCACGCCTACTCTGTGGGACTCATTCATGCGAACGATTCCAGAAGGCCCACAGCCCATCAAGCTCAGCGGGCGGCTACGAGGATATACTTGGAACGTGGCTCCCACCGGCGTTGCGAACTGTTCTAAATCTGTTGTTCGACTGCTGAGATAATTGATGCACTGAAAAACTGAGTCTGACGAAAAGAGTGTCGGCATGGCTTATGTGTCCAGCACTCCATGTGATCGCTCACCTGAGAATCATCCTTCAAGCTTCAAATCCCAGAATCCGGCGGAAGAGCCGACCGGCAGGATGCCGCCTTCAGCGACGTTGGGGTAGCAAACTTCGGAGGAAACCGTTGAAACATGTCAACACAAATGTCGGCGACAAATACTTACTGGGGACACCCCAAAAACGTGCACCGTCATAGGGGAACGGACGAACACCGGAGGTATGCATGGTACAGTAGAGGCTGTGATGTGTACTATTAGAAAAGAAAATTGTCTTGAATGATAACAAGTCATTCACACAGCCACCGACATTCGTTTCCCGCCTTTTGGTTCTGGCAATGACAGCGGTCCGAGTTCTACATACTAACATATGCATGCAGATCGACGAACAGCAAGAAATCGCCTCGCTCATCATGTGCCATGTTTTTTCTTTCTTTCTATGGCGTCGCCGATGTCGCTGAAAATCTCCGCAAGTTACTTCGACGTTTGGGTAGGATTGAAACGAGGAGTCTAGCGGACAGGAGGAATCTAACCTGGATACGCATCCGAGTCGGTGTCAAGTTAGCGGCTGGGGAGAGTTATCAACTTCCAAGCGAGTATTGGAGCTGTCCCAAGTCCGATCTGACTGCGCACGGCAACGCTGGCTCGTCTGTGTCTCAAGCTTATGCCTCTTGATGTCTATGGGGTAAGTTTCAAGTTGACGTTTTCCATGTGAAGAGATAAGAAGCTAAAAAAGAGGACCTACGGATGGGCGGTGTGATGGTAGTTTGATAATTGGCAAGGAAGTTCACCGCTAGCGCTTGATAGATCGGAACCATAGAGTGCAGGGCAATTACCCTCTGTCTCATGGCGCCGATAGGTCCCCCGGTCATTAAGTATGGCATCATGAGGAACGAATAATACTAAGTAGCCTTCAAACACCTTACTACTGATATCCATCCTACCACTAGTAGCTAGCAAATGGCCATCGGGAGGTGATCTTTGTTCCATGCTGCGTAGAATGTCAGAGTCGAGCCCATCAGAAACTGATGACACTGGACAGCAACTCAATAAAATCACTTGTCCAAAAAGACATCCATGACAATGCAAACGAGACGTCGTTTTGATCACACCCTACGGTACTCCGGTTGGTGCTAAAGCGTTAACCAGTCACATGACACGTAGGTTTCGTTCATGCCGAGAAGTTCCTGTCATCACTTTGATTGAGGCTTCAACGTTCAACTTTGAGCACACTAACTTAGTATTGCAAGGCTGACAGATCTGGGTCTCCAATGGCACATAGTAACGTTTCGGCGCTCGACCAACAGTGAGTAATCTCCTTTGTCCACTACGTGTCCTCCAAAAGTCCAATCGTGAGCGGTTCTGAAAAACACGGCGTGCAGACATTCGTTAAATAAGCAGTAACGTTATAGAATCAGCGGAGGAACTCAGTCCTCCTGCCGCGGCGGCAATGTCCCTTGGCAGATCAAATGGCCGCTACGCGGCGCCTGCCAGTGCCGACCCTAGGAACCGTGGTTAGGGCCACCAACTTGGGAGACTATATATCCTAGTGGACCCACCGCAAACGAAACACCCCAACGCCTTTCAGATACCCGGTCATGTCAGTCAGCTATCAAGCTCTGTCAAGTGAGTCTTTGCCCATGCACTATGTGTGTTGAGGCTTGACGGTCCTTTTTTTTAGTTTCTTTCGCCGTCATAAAATGTCTGGCAGTATTCCTCACACTCTTTCGGCTGGGATTCCGGTTAAAGATACAACGATTTTGGTGGGAAGACGTATGGGCAGTAGTCGCACTGCTTTGCACAGTAGCATCTATCATCTCGGTGTTTGTTGTCAATGGGACTAGTAAGTGTCTCCAGTTCTGTAACCCGGGCGTCGGTATTTAGTATTGACTATCCACTCACAGATCATCGTGAAGCGTTCCTGATCGCTAGCAGGATTAATGTGCACATGCTCACATGTATTGTGTGGTATGTACTTCATGCCTCGTATGATGCTCCATGAGACGCCTTAATGATCTTATTTCATGGCTAGGTCCGTCCGCATAAGTGTCACGTTTTCAATTGTCAGAATTAGTCCTTCGACCTTTCTCCGCCGCGTTGTGCTCGGAGTCGCAGCTTGTTTCTTCCTTGTCTGGGTAACCACCCTCTGTTTGGAGGTACGGTGGTGTGGGGGCATTGCACAAACACCATCAGGAGAAGCCAATCTACTTTGTGTGATACCGCGATCCGTAATTATCTTTCAGATGACAAGTAAGTACTTTGCCACATCTTTTTTTTTCCAAGCCGCCAACCAAGTTTTTCCAAGCCAATTGTACGGCCGACACGATAATTGCCGTATTTCCCATCAGGCTTCTTTACCGAGCGAAGCTCCCCCGACGCCAGCGTAGGATGTTTGTGTCCATATTCTCAGCTAGCAGGTTCCTGTGCGCGGCTTCATTGGCACGTTTGCTCCTCCAGCTGGTCGGTCCCCGGAGTGTCCAAGAGGTTGTTGCCAACATGCAGGTATGATCCTGTTCTCCAATCCTACGTGTGATGGTGATTGACTCTACCCTAGCTAGTCATATTCCTGATCTGTTGCAACTTGCTCGTCGTCGTCACCTGGGTTTACCGCGTTTTCCTGACTCCCCGTTGTCCTGGCAAACTGGCCCCTTCTGCATCACCCGCGGACGATGAGGCAAATGATGACGATTTCACCGTGTCACCCTCCAACGGCAAGACTTTGCAGGTCCTGACGACGGTGGATATGACAACGACGTACGCGGCAAGCGTTGGCGACATCACCCTCAAACACAAAAAGTATACAAGTACGATTGACCCACCGAGCATGAGCGAATCAGTCTAAGAATGATGAACGTTCAGTGGATTGGGAATCGTAAAGGCGGGAACGGTGTACAGTATACTAGAGACTAGAAGAATAGTGCTTGACGTGCTTGACGCACTGAGCTGATAGAGCATAGTACATAGCATGGCTTTTGTATCGCTTTCGTTCCTTTGATCGACAACATGTAGATACACAGCTAATAGCTACTTGCGCTCGTTTTTCAGTACCCTCCCGCATCTCGTCGGAGGGTGTCGAAGGCATGGTGTTTTCCAGTCTTTGATCGCGGCAGCACCAAGCTGCTGGTCTGCTCGGCAAAACGACCCTGCCATGTTGCTAAGGCAGACTAATTGCATCATTCGTTGCATTCTCCGTTTTCATTATCGTCGTCAGGCACTTGTATTAGCCCTGGCCTATGCCCTGAGAGACTACGGAACACGCACCGATGGACCGGACTCAAAACGCGGAGCGCCACCTTGAGGGCAAAAGTGTGAGGGGAACATGATTACCGGTACCGCCGAAAAACCTGAAAAAGATCACGACGGTCTGCTCGTCATGTGTCCAAGTCGTGTGCCCATTCTTGATAGCGCCTGAAATTCCATTTTGGACTTTTGATACAACCTTTCAAGGTGGGGCAGTACCGAGGTGGAGTCGGGTCCGCTTGACAAACGACCCTGCCATACTGCCAGATCAAGGACCGTCCTGACGCATATCAAGTCAGGTACCGGCCCTGGTCTATACCCTGAAAGTGTGAACGTAGAATACGGAACATGCGGGACCGGAACGCGGGGCGCGCATGGGCCAAAGCAGACAATCCATGCGCAAGGTTGGCTGCAAAGTAAACGTCTAGAAAGGTGAATCGATTATCGTCAATATGAGATATGGTGCATGCGATAGTAACAAGAACGTGCAGGGAAGAAAGTAGTTGTAACATGCCAGCTGCTTCGTCTAAATTACGGCCAGAAATAAAATCCATGACGGCTCCGAGTCTCACGTCATGCGGGCAAGTCATGTGGGCGTTCTTCGACTTGCCTGCGCCGATTACAGGCCCTTGCCTTTCGTTTCGTTCCCAGATTGCAGACGCTGAGTGAGGATCATATACCACCTTCACGGCCTGGGTCAAGCTGTTAGGGGAAGAAGAATGATCCTGACATAGGGTGATATTGATTTCGTTAACATCTGGACAAACCCAACCAACATGTTCCTAGTACTCAATGTGGATGCGCTGAAAGGGAGGGGCAGGCGATGACTTTCTCTCGCACTGCGGACATCCTCAAAGCTCTGGCCCCTCCTCTAAAATGCGACAAATAACGAGATCTAAGAGGAGTTGATGGCACCAAAAGAGACGGTGTTAAAATGAACGTGAGATGCGGGGCCTGCCGACGAGAATGCGGAGGGAGAAAAAGAACCGGTCAGAACAAGGATCACTGTCAGTAGCATCCGCAGTCAAAGTGCGCGCGCGCGTACTGGAAGAAATCTTGTGTGGACGGAAGTGAATGAGGATACGAGTACTTCCTGGCTACATCTAACATGAGCATGAGGGAAGTCGGTGTACTACCCATGGGGCATCGTCACTGTGGTCCTGCTCTGTGTCTCGTACGAAGGCTGAGCGGAGGTTGAGAATCAATCGACACCCTATTACGACTTCCATCGGCGCAGGGAATTCCTCGGAGACCTCCGTCCATCGAAGCTAGCAAAAGATCGAGTGAGGATCATCTCGTATGGAGAACGGTTAGGAATAAGATACATACGCCCAGATATTGTGCGATGACAACGCTGACAATGCATGTCAACAATATGCTGCAAATGAAAGTGTGGGGACGCGTCGGGGTAGATGATGATCCATGTGAAAACATACCACAAAAAGTAGCCTACGTTATCCTTGATCAGGACGTCTGAGATATACGCCCCATCTAACCTCTTAGTGCGGTATTCCGACATCCAAGTACGAATGCCATGCCATAGGGCGAGTAGACATAGGATACCGTCGTACACGATCACGGGCAACCAAATGACATATGGTTGGTAAAACGATGGGGCTTGTGTGTCGGCACAGATGTATAAACCCGGCAGGATCTCGTTTGTGGCTGGATTCCACAAACAAGCCAGAATTCATCAGGGTGAATGAACAAAAGATGATAGGAAGCGGACGGGGTAGACGTACTGGCTAAATCTGAGTAAAGGTAACCCAAGATGGTTAACACAGCTGCAATTTCACACCCATAACCGAAGATCATCAGGGCACAGATTTTCTTTGATCCTTGGTACAAGGCATATAATCGAATTTGAAGCGTCACTTGAAAGAGATCAGCTCTGAATAGAGGGAGTCGAGGACACAAGACGCACACTGTATCAGGAACAACTCCAGAATACCAAATGATGTTTGAACCAGGAAGTAAACTTCGCCTTGAAAAAAAAATGAGAGGAATCAGGTGAAATACATGATCGAGTTTTACTCACAACTGTGAAGGGTCATTCGGGTCAACGTTTCAGGAGTTTGTTTCGGATGGTGACGAAAGAACGTACAACTGACACGTCGTCAGCATAGAAAACGCAGGTGAATGTTCAAAGGTTTGCATACTTGTTGAGTGGCAAGTCCTCTGAGGAAAGCTATAGAACTTCGGCTCAGCAGGGATCGTTTGCGATAGAAAAACGTTCCCTACTGATCATATTCAAGCTAAATGTGTCGGGTTGAGCGGTATCGCAAAACAGATTGTTCATAAACTCACATGGCGAGTGCATCACCGATATAGCGAATCTGGAGCGTAACATGGATTCCTTCGAAGGGTTTTGAATGATTCAAGGGGCATGAACGTACCAGAATGTAATTCAAACTTCCAAAATTAAAGAGCTGATTCTGCCAGAAGACACATTATTATCGTAACATCGACAAGGATACCAACCAGGATACTTGCCCAGATATGATCGACCTAGTTAGCTGGACGATTAGTCCATATAAGATATCGACAGCACAGATGCTTACCTCTCGGTCGAACGTAAGGACTGTGTAGACGATGAACGACGTTATTGAAGTCACAGAACATGTTTCGCTCACCATGATCGTACAATACGACGACGGAACCAGCCGCTGCAAGCAGTTTTCATGAATGACATGCAGCGTAATGGAAAAGAGAGAGGCTGACCCTCGCACGTCCGGGCGATTCTGAGAACTAGTGCAGTCTGGCCATATCCAACTGAAAATCCATTCCAGTTCATGATGTGTACCAGGATACTACGAGGTCCGATACGAATAAGATAGTGGGCGCTTCCAGGGGACTATTTCGTGCACCTTGTATTTTATTTTATACCTGGGCTGCATTTTGGCTATGCAATAAGCTTTACTCATTGCGTGTCAATTCCCTGAGCTAAGTTTATCCATCAAGTTGTCGTACCCAGTGGCCGCGCGATGCTACTCTGGTAACCATAGCAACTGAGCAATCCGTCGATAAAGATATTGTACGGTGAGAGACCTGGGTGGCATCTGAGTCTGACACACGCATACAGTATGTGTAGAGCCCGTTGTTTGCAGTGTGTTGGTCTTGGACAGACGTGTGGAAAGAGGACAAAGTGATCGTAACAACAGAGCCACGTGACAAAATTCGGACTAGATGCCAGCAAGGCCGCATTGCAAGCAATCCGATAGATTGCGGGCGCAGCCTTGTCTCATTGTGGCTCGAGACACGTCAACCCGGCTAGTATGCACGGAAGTGATCTCACATCACACACACCCACTCCACTACCACCACCAGAACCGCATTGACAAGGGTCTCTGGAACGATTATCATGTTCAAGTCTGCAGCGACAAAGATCGCCCACAACACCACCATACCCGCACTCGCTGGCCATTCAGACCTTCGGCCGCTACAAGACCTCATTACCGCCGAAAAGACGGTACTCACGTCGTATGTCCATTCGTGGTTCACTCTCCTCTGCACTGACGCTTTGTTTCGTTTCCAGGTTGCAAAAACTGAGAGCGGATCTTGTCAAGGCCGGCGATGCACTTCGGATATGGGGTCGAGGCGAGGGTGACGACCTTGGCGTACGTCCACCGTTTCGATGCGTCGAAAGGGAAACACGCTGATGGCGGTCTTGCAGGATATTCTTACCGCGTTGGCGACGATACTAACACACTTTGCGACTGCCTTCTCGACCTATTCGTCTCTTCACCACACCATACGAGACAGCATGAAATCCGTGCGAACTCGTGAAGAGGTTCTCGACGAACTCCGTCGTCGGCGTCGGCGTGTTGGTGCGTCCGCCGAGGCCGCCGAGAAGAAGCTCAACAAAATGAGTCCAGAACACAAGAACCTCGGTGCTCAAACGGACATCCTGAACAGGCTGCGTGAAGAAATACGGGCTATGGATGGGGAAATTGTCCGTGAGGAGACGGAACTGGGGGATTATAAGCGTCAATGTACAAAGGATTGGATGGGCTTCAAGTTTGGTGGTCTCGTCGAATGCTGCGAAAAGGGCGTCGTGCGTGTATCAGCGTTTTCTCTTTATTTCTTAC
>JBBPJQ010000139.1:0-41644 GCA_038088795.1 Boletus rex-veris
ACTCCACACGGACCTGGGGCTAGCCTGTGGAGCCAAGTGGAAACTCCTTTTCTTATTTAGCGCGACTTGCCCTGATAGACACACATATGCCTTCTCCCCTCTCCCCTCTCTCAACGTTTGCTCATTCATCCATCCTTGATCTAGCTTGAAAAGACCGATGGAAAGTCGCTGTCCGCCAAGGTAACGGCAGGTGTTACTGACTTGTTGGGTATGTGAACCAGGCTGATACCATATGCTCGCTAATGTCGACTTTTTTTTTTTTCCACAGTGCTTAAATCGACTGGATCCGCATTCGAAGGCTTCATTCGTGACGAGTATACGACCCTCGTCGAGGTCCCGGACCGCATTTTGAGTACCTCGGTCGATCTCGAGTACCACTTTGCGCCAATCTCGATCCCTGTTCCGACCGACCCCAAGCTGCTCGACTTTAGTATTCCCAAGAACCTAGGCGAGGTCAAGGGAACCGTGTGGGACGCGCTTGGCGTCGCTGAACGTGCGAGGCAATGTACGCTGGACTTGTTCGCGACAGACGAGAGCGCAAGCGTGCAGGTTCGTGGATGTCTTGTCATGATGGGTCGCACGCTGTCATGATGAAATAGGCGACGCTGTTCAAAATGGGGGAACGAGTGATTACGGAGAATGCTGGCGTTGATCAGGCGACGTACAAGCTGCCGAACAAGCACTATATTCCCGTGGACATGAACTATCTCGGGGTGGACAATCTCACACCGTGAGTGTTGTTTGTTGTTGTTTGTCTTTTTTCGGTCGACGATATGACGTGTGAGATCGGGTGAGATCGGAAGGTGTGCTATGTCCGATCCCGTCTGTGATTGGTCCCTTTCTTCGCTGCGATGGCGGCGGTGAGGATCGATGACGCCGGTGGCACGATCGAATCCGTTACGTCAGTCATAATCCCCCATCGGGCTCGACGACGCACTGGACGACGACGGTCGCCGTAGCCGTGGGACCACCCACCGTCAGCGTGCGCTCATGCTCTGAGTGGGAGGAAATGGTCCTGATAGGGTCACATTACTGTGGAGTCCAGGAATGGAATGCGACTGCGGATGCGTGAGATCGTGGCCCGGATCTCATGACTGCGACTCTCTCCTGTCACACAGCTGGGCATTGCCAGACCTCCGTTATATGAAGATCGGTCTGGCGTGTCTACGTAGTGAGGGCAGGCTACATTGAATGGGGACAGCTCCCGGTGTGGGGGTGCCACGGTCGCCGGGCACGCGACTGCCACACGTTTACTCTATGCGACGCTAACTCCTGTTTGCAGTGCAAGAGCAGAGGTTTTCGTTCCCGTGGCTGCACCCAGGTGAGTGAACATGACGCAGACACGGGCTGCTGGTCGTCTCTGACGTCAAACACGCGTGTTGCAGCGGTTTGATCTCCGCCACGATCTCGCGTAAACAGGCGTAATCAGATTGCGTCACTGGCACTCATTGTCTTGACAACACTTTTTTCGGTCTTGTTCTTGTCTGGGGTAGAGTGATACTTTGGTTGGAGGTGTAGGTTGAGGGAGAGAGAGGGATGGGGGACAAGGTAGAGAATATGTAGTTGGTGATCTATGACATCATAAGGACGGCAAGGCCCGATATCTGAGATCTGGGGTTGCACAGATTGATATCGTGTAAATATATACAACTTGTGTCATCGGCTTTGGATCCACCAAACGAGCGACTCTACTCGCCAACGACGACGACAACAACAACAAAAGACCACATCGACACCGACGAACACACGATGGGCGGTGATCACAGATGTCCAGTCTGCCAAGCCACTTTCACTCGTCCTCAGCATGTCGCAAGGCACATGCGATCACGTACGTCTCACTCTCCCGCTCCACCCGTCCAACCCCACCAACACCACAATTCAGATACAGGTGATCGTCCATACAAATGCCAATATTGTGGTGATCAATTTGCAAGAAGGTACGCCCGTCTCCACCTCCCCGTCCAATCAAATCACCTCATCCTTTGCGTTCTAGCGACCTTCTTGCCCGCCACATCAATAAATGTCACGCCAACGAAAAGCCTCTCCCCAATAACGCCACCGGCACTCGTAGAAAGGGCTCTGCGGCTGCGTCCCGCGCGACCACCTCCAAGCAGGCTTGCGACCAATGTGTCCAAGCCTCTCTTCCTTGCGATGGTTCCAACCCATGCGGTACGTAATCTTCAAATTTCTGCTACATCTTCTCCTCATGATAGCCCTTGGGACCCTTGTGGTTTTCTACCCATCTTGCAGCCAAATGCCTTACCCGCAAGTGTCGCTGCACCTATGTCAAATTTCACCGGCAAACTGCTCCGACTGGTCCCGGCCATCATCCTCCCCGGTCCCCTGCTTCCTCTTCGTCCTCCCTCGGCGGCAGCGTGGGGCCTCCGCGGTTGCCGTCTCACTTTGATACCTTCACCCTCGTGGCACCGCCGCCTGCGCCACCTATGGCCACTACCTCCTTCGCGGGTCCAGACCAGATCTTCAATACCCCGTTTTCCTTTAACCCTGCTTACCCTCCGAATTGGACGGCTCCAGAACTGCCCTCGTTGCCCTTCTCATTTCCGTCTCAACCGGACCTAACTGGAAAATACCGTGGACAGGCTGACATTTTCCGACGGGCTGGTCCTTCCATGTTCCCCAATGGCTCCCCCACCATGCTCCCGGCCATGTACGGCGCCCAGCAACAACTGCCGTCCTCGACTCATTGGTACCCTGTGTGGGGTGAATCTCCAACTTACCCTCCCTTGGATGATACCAAACCATTTGATGGCATAGCGAGGTCACACTCGCTTGCCTCTTCGGAACACCCTTCCTTTGCACCAGAATTTTACGGTGCTGGTTTCATTGGCTCTGCCTACCGCCCCAGGAGGGTGTCGTTGGACTTGAGCGATAGTAGCAGCACGACCTCCCACTCTGTCCCTTCCAGCGCCGCTTCTTCCAACGTGCATCTTCCTCTCCCAGGCAACGGCATGCACGATGGTCGCTCGGATGAAATACAAACCCATTGCGCCCATATCCTGCAACATCAACGCAGTAGCTCGCTGCCCTCGTTCCCTGGTTCAACTGAGCCTTCTCAGCTCCCTCTGCCACAGCGATCAAATCGTGTTGGTGAAGGTGGTTTCTCCTCTGCGTTTGGTCTCATGTCCATTGATGATCCCAACGTCCTTGCCGGGCTGTCTTCTGATGGCGTTCCCTTCTTCTCCAACCTAGGTATGGGCGTATTGCCCCATTCGCCAAACGCCACCCCCATGCCGACGGCTGTGCAACATCCCCATCCACAACATCAAGCTCGTGACCGTGGGATGTCGCTCGGGACGTTACCTACACCTGGGTTGGCCAAGGATACGGCAGAAACGCGGGAACTCAAGGACATGTGGAAAACATACCTGCGCTCACCTTTGAGCGGGTCAGGGACGGTGGCGCTTGATTTGTCGACGTCGCAACCGTTGTCACTGGCACAAATGCCACAGTCACCGTCAGGTCAACGACGGCGCATGAGGGTGTCGTCGTTGCCAAGCGTGACGCCGACGGTTGAAAAAGGCCATCCGTTGATGATAAATGGGGGTGGGCATGGTGAAGTGGGTTCGGGAGGGAGCACAGTGCGCGCGACGGTGCATGGGAATCCAGATGATTTGAGGTGTTATGAGGCGGCTATCAATGCACGGAGTGCGTCGCTCAAGTTGAACCTTGTGCCGAGACGGAAAGGGACGCGGCCTTGTCTGAATGGGAGTCCGTCGAAGGGAGTCGCGAGTGCTTCCTCTTCTCCATCTATTGGTCCGGGTCCGGCGGATCATCAAGCAATCAGCCGACCGTCGAGTTCAAGTTCGACATCGTCGTTGGCACATGCCTTTACGCTGCCCACTTTGCAGCAACATCCTCACCCACAAAATCACCCACCCAGTCACCCATCACATGCACATGCACCAGTGCCGAGTGTAGTAAAGCCGCCGCCGATGCAGGGCGCATCGATTTCATTACCCATTCCGCCTTCCATGTGCACGACTGGGCTGCATTCCAGTTTTCACCCGCACCCGCACGGACACTCTCGACATCCACACTCGGTCACCCTCACTGCTTCCACCTCCCTTACGTTCGAGCCTGGTTCTCGCGCGTCGAGCGTGACGAGCGATGGAACGGGAGGTGGGAGTGGGAGCGACGGCGAGGCATTCCGACCTTCGTTCAAGCGGTATCCATCGCAAACCTTGGTACCCGCGAGTTCAAAGCGGGCCCTGGTCGAGAGGGGTGGTGGAGAGTCCAAGGGTGTCAAGGTGAACAAGAGTGCGCCCAAGGGAGAGGTTCATGGTGAGGGTAGGGAAGAGACGGAAGGGATGGACATTTTCGAGCGTGTGGGGGCGAGTGCGGTTGTGGGGTCACCTAGGTCGAGACCGATCGCGGCGCTTCCAGAGCGGGCGAAGCGGGTCTAGACGTTTAGTAACGTGATGGTGCCTCACTCTCTGGGCAGGTTCAAAGTCTATAATCAGCTCTAGCTGCATCGATTCCTCGGTGATGCTCTGTCTCTGGCTGTCATCTTTTTTTCTGTTTGTCGTCCTTGACGGATTTTTTTTTTTCGTTAGCGTATTCGTCTTTTTGGCTCATCTTTC
This sequence comes from Boletus rex-veris, assembly GCA_038088795.1. Lineage (NCBI taxonomy): Eukaryota > Fungi > Basidiomycota > Agaricomycetes > Boletales > Boletaceae > Boletus > Boletus rex-veris. The sequence goes on from JBBPJQ010000139.1 coordinate 4,602, forward strand.
GTTCGATCGTGGTATAGTACGTCGTTACCCTGATGGCATCTCGTGGTTACGATTTAGCATTAATCAAGTGAATACAATTTGCAAAAATGGATGTTGGATTCAAATCTGAAAGCTGTTCAATGACAGGCACAAGGGACCTGGTGTCGACGTGGCACTCGTCATTGAAATATTGACATCTGAGATCTATCATTACAGTATGTAAGTATCTGGGGGGATCGATCTGTATCCGTCAGGGTTTGCATCATTTCAGGGTGTTATTCGGAATCGATGGACTGTGGTGAATCGGAGACGGGATCACGTACTTTAAGAGACGCCTCAGGGGGTCGCCCAATTGTGAGATTCAGAACAAGTACGTTTCCTCCAAGTTTGAACACGTCGTTTGTCAAACTTTCAAATTTCATTTCGTCGTCGACGTCGACACGGCCGGCCGCTTCTCCCACGTCGTCTCGCAATCACTCCCACACAGACATATGTCCAATCTCAGGCTTCGGACGCTTCGTGTCCATGGCATCGGATTTATTCGGAGATGACTGAATAATGGAATTCAAACGTTGTACGTTTAAGTTTGCTTACATTTAAGTTTGCTTTCACCGAAGCGAAGCCAGGTGGCGCGGGGCACAATTCCATTCTCATTGTGATGATGATGGAATGTCGTCATGTGCGAAGTGCAAAGGGACCGCCATCCAGTGATTTCAGGAAAACCTTGAGTCCGTTGCAGTGGACGATCACACGCGCGTGGGGGTTCTTGTGAGTAGCCCGAGTTGCGGCTTGGATGAGACCGACTTCAAGGCAGCCTTCACTTGACGCTTCCAGTACTTCCTCCCTATCCGTGTCGTAGAACGTTGGAGACACAAGCGCCACGCCAAAGCGATTCATGAAAGCGTTCTCCGAGGCATCTGAGTGAGATGTAACCTCTTGGATAGTTGTATCTGAGCACGTTCCAGAAGGCATAGTTAGGCCCTGTGGTTCAAGTAGCAGATGGTGGAGCCGGGCGGCTATTCCGGCATTGTTTAACGCCCCCGATATGATGGACAGCTGAGCTATTGTTTTGGTGGGAACTGGTGCCTGCAGAATGAGTGCTGAGACAACAGTATCAAACTCCAGTCCAATGGAAAGCTTATTGAAGGCTGGTGCAAAGTAGTATGACTGTTATGGCGATAAGTGATTGAGGTATTAGATGAGGGCCGGTCTCAGGTTCGAGCGCGCAGCGTGACAAAGCACGTCCGCACCCACCTCCTGATCGTGGATGACGAGGCATACAGTTCGTCTGCTACTCACTTGAAGCTTTTGCCCAACGTTAAAGATACTCAGTGCTACTTGAATAGTTTCATGCCATGCCTACCGGGAGCGCCTGACCGCGACACACAGGCACGTCTTTCATGACAAGGTATGTAATGGACATCTCATCTCTTCATCGCTATCCCAGCTTCGACCTGTATTTTTGTACGGCACCCTTCGCGCAACCCCCCTCCTCGCATGGGCATTGACAGGCGATGCCACCAAGACGGATGTCGTCCGCGCCATCACCCGCAAAGCATACGTGACGGGGTATGCGCGATATACGGTTCTCGGCAAAGACTATCCGGCAGTCGTCAAAAAACACAACAACGGCACCGAGGACGAGGACGCACGCGTGGAAGGCTTACTGTTGACCCCACAAAATCGCTCACAGCGCGCGAAACTGGACGATTTCGAGGGGGAAGCTTATAGAATGGAGCCAGTCACCGTTACCGTCATGACCATTGACGATCAAGGCGGAGGTTATGATGCTGAACGTGTGGAAGCGGATATGTATCTGTGGGATGGAGACCCGGAGGATATTTCGAAAGAGGGTTGGGATTTGGAGACGTTTGAACGGGAACGATTGGATGATTGGTTGGAGTTGTTTGGCGGGATGGAGCTCCTGGGACAAGAGGGTTCTGATGATGGCCATTCGTAACCACTTGATGGTTGTGAGTGAATCGACAGATACAAGTCCAGTTAGCAGGAGACGGAAAGAACAACTACCTAATATTACTTACTACACACCTGTCATAATAATACAGTCCGTACAACAAGATCTAGCATTACCAGACATCGTCACGTCCACATGAAATGTCACCAAAGGCAGCATCCATCCAACCTTCATCAACCCTCAAACAACGAAACACCATGGCCACTAGGACCAGGGTTCAGTGGCACAGAACTTGCAAGGGATTCCCTCGGAGATTCAGTGTCAGGTAACCTGAGACCTCGGATGATCTCGTCCTGCTGACGGAGATACCACGGACGTCCAACCCATCTATGTTATATGAGTCATGACACTGTCAGACGTGCCAGAGCACTCACTCGACAATCTTGCGGGAAAGGACCACCGGCGCAACAGCCACTGCTCCTACGGCCACCAGAACTGCGACACCAGCTACGACGGATGGTATGATGATCGCCCACACCACACCGTCGCGGAGTAGACGGAATATCCTGTCCCAGTGCCTGATATCTGGTAGGATGAAGCCTTTCGTCGAACCTTCCACGCTATCCACAGATTTGATCATTTGGTTGATCACGTTCAGTACGTCGTCTTAGAGATCCAGAGTCAGTCTTTGGGAAAGAGCAAAAAAAGTAGCAAAGCACGAACTACGCGTTGGTGCGTTGACCTGCCAAATGGGCGTTTCTTGCGCACCGAGGAGATCCCCAAACAAAAAGAGGTGCTTCAATCTTTTGTATCCTGCTGTCTGTCGAATCTCTTCTCGCAGTGTTTCTGAGTTATCCACTTAATCATGGTGACATTGACGTGGCAGTTGTTTGCTCACCATTATTGGCCAGGACGCGTATAACAAAAGCAGGGCCGAGCAACGAAGATGGGGGTTTTGACTGGATGGTATAAGGCGTATTTATGGCTTGCTGAGTATTTGAATCGTGCGTCGGGAGAATCGTATCAACAACTTCGGGTATCACTTGCTTGAGAGCTTCCACACCGAACCCTGCGCAAAGGTCAAACAAAGGGCTTAGGAGTACGAAAGGGCAACAGCTACACATACGCGTTTGAGCCAGGGAGCACAGGATGGCGACGCCTGCTTTCTGGGACCTCCATTGGTTGGTCCTCAGGTGAGACATACCCCGTTCCACCAAATTCTGAGTCAACGAATCCTCGCCATCTAGAAAGTTTAGCAACACCGAGATAGAATAACAAAGCGCGAGACATACAGATCCGGAAGATATTCAGATAGTTCAAACTCGTGCGCATCTCTGCTGGTTGCCCAGCTCCAAGTTTGCGTTCCAAGAGGGCAGCGATGTCGTATTCCAAGATTTGGCGCTTCAGTTTGTCTATTGGCATACATGAGAAGAGAAAAGGTAGAGATGAGTCTGCCTTACCACACCTCAACAAGTCTTCAAGGATGGCGAATCCTCCTGTCACACCAACTGCCTCGTCGAAATAGTCCAACCTAATCATGTTGACGATGTATCCAGCCAAAACAGGATTTTGATATATCGGCTTTGAAAATATCTCTAAGGAATGTTTAGATGACGCTATCATCAGACAGGAGGTTGACGGACCATGAGAGAGACACCTCGTCAGGGCATATGCAGCCAAGAGCGCAGTGTCTTTGTATTGCAGCTGTTTGACGAGTATGCCCAAGACGCCTTGTTCCAGGACATAGCTTTGGAGGTGAATATCAACTGCCATGGGTCAATAAATAACGTGGAATGCCAGACATGCACGATTCCTCACAGTTACACAACTTGAGAAGAGTGAAGGTGGCTGCAGTCCGTGCACGTGTGTGACGTCCACCGGCAGCGTCCAAAAGCTTCTGTATGAACTCTCTACGGTTGTTTCCGAGAGATTTGGCTGGAATGAGGTTGGTAAACAAAAAAGTATCATTCCGATTTGCGTCTTACCAGAGAATAACTTATATAAAAGAGAGTCTCCGATCCTCATCCATTCACGGGCAGGGGTATTGTTTGCGGTCCCAGCGTGCAGGTATTGTACAGTACTCAACAGCGTGGAGGAGCGAAGCGTGGGAGAACGATGCATGGAAGGAGGGAGGTGCCCGACGAACCCGAGGCCTATATCAGCGTTGGGAAACAGTGTTTTCAATGTGGCGTTAGAGGTACAAGATCGGACCCTTACCTGGTTCTTGCAGGAGTTTGGCGCCTAACAGCTCAACTAGTGCCTGGACTGCCAATAGACTAACAGGTCCCTTCTGCGCTCTCGCCAACTCGTGAAGCCTGGACTCCGCCTTGTAGCATCGAAGCGGGTCTAATCACGGCAAGATCGTCAGATGCCCAACTTCCGAATTATCTGAGACATACCCCTCTCAGCGAGAATATTAACAACGCGAAGTACGGCGGTAAGGTAACGTGGGTCTTGTTAAAAGGATCAGATAGCTTTGTAACGCAAAGCGATGCGACGTGCCATTTGTGTCTAGCATTAAAGAAAGTCTGTCTCTCGTCCCATTGGAGAATTCAACAAGCTCAGTGAGGATTGCATCCGAATCTGACAAATATTGAGTAATCAGCGCTCGCGAACATGTTGGCCAACCATACGAAATTCCACAAGGGAAGAAAGAGCATCCATGACATGAGCGAAATGCTCCCCTTGAACAACGATGATATGATCTAACAATTGCAAGAAACCGTCCACTACCCCAGTGGTCAAAACCAAGTCTCGAAGATCTTTGTGTTTTGCCAAAGGTCGCAGAAGGGCTACAGCCCTTGGCCAATCGGGTTGATCAGGTTTCATAAAACCGGCAAGAGACTGCCGAGCCTCCACAAACACTTCGTCCGGTAAAGTCCTCCCGATATCAGCTGTGCAATTGCAGTTACTTCAAAGAAGTAAGATGCCAACATGAAACGTACAGGAATCCACAGCCTCAAAGTATGCAGCAATCGCCACCAGCCTGACAAGGTCAGACTGTTTGGTAATCAGGTCAGCGAGGGCTCTCTGCCATTCAGGTACACCATTAATAGGCGATCGACCTTCCGCTAAGAATTCGAGCCTCTGTAAGAACAATTACGTCAACCTGGAAAGGGGACGCACTGAATCTCAGCAAGAACAACAGCTTGTGCAAATAAAATGATGCAGCTTCCTGTTTCCCTGTGAGGTAGTTGAACAGTGCAACGTAAGTCATATGGTCAATGGCTCCTTTCTCCCAGATGTCATCCTCCGAAGGCATGGGTCCTGCAGTCTCCAATGGATTTCCAAATCCATTTCCAAAGGTTGCCTTGGGTATATACGTGTTTGCGAACTGGACAGATGCATGTATCTTTTGTCCCGGAATGATACGACGAGGTTCAAAAAGATGTAATCTACGGAGCCATTAGACGCACAAATTGATCAAAAGCAGGATCTCACCTGCGAGCATTTTCCCCAGAGCCATTGAACGACACTTCATGCTTGATCGGAAGAAATTCAAACAGTTTCCAAAAAAGAGTCATCGAGTCGGTGATCCCGAGATCAATGTCCTGATCAGTCCAGAGGGTCCAGAGAATATCCCCAGACTTCAAGACTAGTCCACTCATAGACGCTTCTCGACGCATCCACATAAGTGAGACATTTCCTGCATGGAATGTTTCTCCTGGGCGATTCCTCCCACCCCTACAAGTAGCCTGAGCGTAGATGACATGACGGGATCAGCGTGAACATACACATCGGAATGATACCCAGCAAACCATACTTCCTTGATATCGGCGGTCTTTCGGTCTGAACGTTCGACACCACTACTGGACTGCGCGCGGGACTTTGTGTTGGCTAATGCGACCTGTGCCTTTTCAGCAGCGGAGCCAGCCCAATCCTCAAGGATAGTGTCATCATCAGGAGCATTCAAAGATCCTTCACTCGTCGGAAAATTCGAGTGATTTATTATCGATTCGGGTCTATCGTTCTCGTTGCTTGCTGCCATGCCACGGTACTCCGGCTGGGTAGCTTTAGCTGATTTATGGAGGTCCGGCGAATTCATCTCGAGGAAATACTCTGGGATAAACTTAACACGACGTTCGTCGAGAGCAAGTGCGTGCCGTATATGGCAAGCATGGGCTGCAGCCGAAGAGGCAGAGAGACAGACATCGCCTCGGCCGAAACCGACCGAGGATACGGTGTCCCTGACCATTTTGATCAACATGACTTGACCAAGTATCAATAGAATAATCGTACCACACCCCAATGAAATGCGCTCGTACATCCTTCCAAGAGAACGTCACTTTGAACTCTCGTGCCATATCATTTGCATTTGGCTTGTGGGACAGGATGGACTCGAAGTGATCGTACGCACTGCCGTCGCGTGTTAGTAAAATGAAGACTACGCTGAAATCCTTTACTAACGTCCCAATTTGCTTCTCAGTGGGATTTTTGATCAATCCCACCTGGCGATCACATCAGTCCAGTGGAATTGTGATTGAACTGGCGAACATTGTGGAAACTTACCTCGTATATCATCCCCGCCAAAATCCTCACTTGATACGCGCCTCGAGAGAAGCCTAACTTTCTCGTCATTGCACCGGAGGCATCTAGAATGAACATAACCAACCGAACAGGTATATTTGGTCCCCTTCCTGGTACTTTCCCGCTAACCATGCATAAGCCTCTTTGACGATTTCTTCCATATTCCTTTGTAATACTAAGACTCGACTCCGCAATCATTAATCGACCCCAAACGAAAGGCTCACCAGGCAATTGCCATGTCAAGCTTGTCGGAGATGGCCCTTTGTACGCGCTGAAACACGTGTAGGATCCTCGGGCGCGTACCAATGCCGCTCGAGTAATACGTGTATTGTTCAGGCCAAGGGTCTTTGGTGTCACAGTCAACTGCCTCGAATAGTTTCACGACATTGGTATTCTGTCAGAAGATAAGCGATAGAAGGGTAGGGTACCAGGCGAGGCAGGGGTACGACACGCACTTTTCGACCGAATTTGTTTGCTGTGCCATCGATGCAGACGACGAGGTTCCTTGTGGTCTTGTTGGGGTTTCCACGGGAGCCACATGCAGGGCACCTAGCTGGTCGCGGAAGGGAGCTGGTTGAACTGTCCGCACCAAGGAATTGACTTGAACTGGAAGACATGAAGAGATGTACAGTGTGGGTGGAACCTACGTTGCGGATGGGCTCTAGCCAAGGGTTGCACGCTGGAGTGGTGCTATATACCCTCCTTGCCACGTAGACGAGCGCGACACCCTGCGTTTGAGCCTGCTTCGAGGGGAGTCTGCATATGGTTTGCCTTGGTTCACACGCTCGGAGGTAGTAATGACAGAAGTTCCATATTGGGATCGCTTTGTTAGTAGAGGCTGAACATTGACGTCGTAGCCACTTTGCTTGGTAGTGACGTGGAGGCCTCTAGTGCAACTTGTAAAACTAAACGCAGTAGGCTTTGCTCGGACGTCATGGTATGTTCCGAATCTGTCACCGGTAAATTGAATTGATGGATACTATTGAACACCTGCCATATTAGAGTTTGTGGGGCACAACGGAGGAGCAGAGTCACTTTCTGTGGCCAGAGTTGCAGGCTCGTAGCAGTAAGTATGGCCTAGTTCGACTTTGAATTTGAAGCTTGAAATCGTAGATGTCGGCAGCTACGCTCCCTTCCCAGCCATCCGCTAAGTAGTGACCACGATGACGCTTCAAAGCCTTTGGGCCGGCATATTGATCACGCGATAATTTTGAGTGGCACGCCATCTGCAACAATAAATGTGGTGCAAGCTTCGAAGCGGCACGGATCTCGTGTCACTACCTCCGAGTCGTCCTCAGTCGCTCTAGTGGGGTTTGGTAACCTGTCTGATGTTCGTCGCACCCAACCCCCATGATACCTTGGCCTCAAGATATCATTTTGGCACATTTCATCCACGCGGTGTCCCTGCAGATAAGATGAGAGGCAGTCGAACCCGCCTTCATCCCACAGTCTAGCAGTACTCGACTTCCGTTCAATATCGGGACCGGCAATCATTTTCCTTCTCCTTTCTTCCACCTTTCCTGCGCAGCTATTCCCCAGCGGATTCAAGCCAACAGACACCGATCTTTGCTCCTGTCCGGAACCTTTTGAGCTTTGCCACTCCTCGTGTGGGCCCTCACGCCACGGGTGATCCACCCAAGTCCGACGTCGCTGACGATACTCAACAGCCAATATTCGCTGGCGGACTCATAGATTCACTACTAGTAGCATATAGGTTTTCATCGTTTGAGTTTACCTTCAAGTTGGTGAAGGCAACCGTGAAAGACATTTTTGTTTTACAGTTTGACTTGTACGCCTTCGCCACGTCCCACTTGTCCATCACTACTACCAAGAGCTCCTGGGCCCGACGCGATCGATGGATTGACCAAGGTACCACAATACCGCCTCCTTTACTTCCTCCAACCACTCCCTTACGACCCCTTCCTCAAACACGTTGTTGTCACAAAGGACCTGCATGTTCAACTGCCCATTCAAGCTATCTGCAGTGAGGTAAAGCTCCACCGGACGCGCTTGGAGGTGAATCCTATTGTTTACTGCAATTTTCGGGGTCATGTCGGTTTCAGATGCAGGTAGCGAGGGAGGAGTAACATAGCCGGCTTTGACAGGGTGCGAGACGGAAGAGTAGGGTGAAAATGTGTGGGTGGGTGGTAATGGGTATTCAGTCGGGGACATCAAATTCGGCTAGTTCGGACGGATCAGACTAGCCTTGAGACTGGGTAGTTGGAAAAGGGAAAGATGACACACGCTCAGGACCAGCACTAGACCCTCCAAAAGCCCAAGATCATGGGGATGTCCGCAGCCGCCAGAACTTCTTCCGAGTTTCCGTGGGTGGCATGACCGTCGTTGGCAGTGGCCATGCGATTCATCTACTGCAGAGCGCAGTGCCGCGTATGCTCAATGTGCGCTAGCGTCGCGGTACGTACGATCTCGAAAAATAAGGGATGGTTGAAAAATGCTGTCGCTTGCTTCTGAACCAAACCGGCGCGATGCAAGAACCAGTCAAAGGTGAGCAGGTCCGAGAACGGCGGTGTACCATCCGACAGAATGCCCATGTCATCCCGCCGTTTCACCCAGCGTCATGAACGAAAGCTGCCAAGACGTAGAGACAATGCCAGATCTTGCAGGGACGCACGGTGTCGAACGGGTGAGGCGACACGGAAGAGTTTGCCTGCCCTATGTACGACGTACTACGCAGAATGGATGCCAATCTGAATCGACACACGTGCAAGTGTGGGGCGGATCCTAGACGTCAGATCTTCAGACATGACGGGTTCTGTCTGACTCTGACACACGTCGGAGTCAAATAACTTGGTGACGTGTCGTCCGAGTCATTGCCTGGCAACACGCTCTGACCCGATGCCAATGGTTCATGCGGTCATTCTTGTCAATAAGTACCAGAAAATCGATGAAACAAGCAAGTTAGGTATCGATGAGTCTGTTCGTTTGGCCGAATTGCAGGGACAGGCGGTTAACCCCGGCACTCTTTGATCGTCGCGATAGGCTCTCAGCGGGTAATGTCGGTATATAACAGGCCATGAGTGCATACCCTTAAATTTCGCAGTTCACGCATCCTCCCCCAAGGCGCTAAACAATCAGCACTAGCCATCATCGAAATACTTGACAAACTAAATCTCGCAGCCACCCCTCATGACACTCAGCAGGTCTTTGATTGGGACAAACACATTCCCGACAAGTAAGTGTCACCCACTCGCATAAATAGCTTTTCTTATCACTGTGTGCTCATTCCTTGCTCGTTATCTCACTTCGTCTCAGGAGATACCAGCCAGTGAGCCAATGAACCTCTCACAACCTTATCTTCCAATTCACGTTATCTTTGCCTCCTAGGTTCGACCGTGGCGATGTGTCTTTTATCATTGTCGCAGGCGCAATGGTAGCCTTCATGATTCCTGGTCTTGGTTCGCACAACCCCACCGATATAGTGAATTTCCACCGACCCCTTTTATTCATAGCATTTCTTTACTCCGGCTTGGCTAGGAGAAAATCTGCGTTGTCCTTGATATGGGCTGTGACCGCAAGCAACGCCGTATGCATCTTGCAGTGGTATTTTTTGGGTTATTCGCTGGCCTTCTCCCCAACTGCGACCAATGGATTCATCGGAAATATCGCCAACTTTGGCTTGATCAACGTCCTCGACAACCCATCCCCGGGTTCACCCCTGATTCCAGCCTTGTTGTACAGTTTCTATCAAATGGAATTTGCCTGCGTGACAGTGGGAATCCTCGTGGGTGGGATTGCGGAACGCGGTAGGGTTCTCCCTGCCATGGTCCTTACGTTTCTGTGGATGACCCTCGTTTACTGCCCCTTGGCTTGCTGGGCGTGGAATATCAACGGGTGGGGGTTCAAGTGGGGCGTTTTGGATTATGCCGGTAAGTCCCGTTTTTATGTTTAATACCATCATGTCCCCTAAGTGCATCCCTTTCACGTTTGATAGGCGGAGGTCCTGTCGAGATCGGCAGCGGAGTTGGTGGGCTTGCGTACGCCTGGGTTCTCGGACGACGACAACAGAAAGAACTACTCAATTTTAGACCACACAATGTCTCCATGGTTAACCTCGGCACATTCATCCTCTGGTTCGGTTGGCTCGGGTTCAACGGGGGCAGTGCGTTTGGCGCGAATCTCCGTGCAGTCATGGCAATATGGAACTCGATGCTCGCAGCCGCTTTCGGTGGAATTATTTGGTGTCTCCTCGACTATCGCTTGGAGCGCAAGTACAGCATGGTCGGCTTTTGCTCAGGAACGATCGCTGGTTTGGTGGCTGCTACTCCAGCTTCAGGTTTCATCCAACCATGGGCAGCTGTCATCATGGGCATCATCACTGGCGCAGTTTGCAACTATGCAACTAAAAGTAAGACCCTCTTGGAACGTTCGATTTATTGTCTAATCTGTCCTTGAAGTCAAATTATTCTTCAAGATTGACGATACGCTTGATCTCTTTGCTGAGCATGCTATTGGTGGTGTTATCGGTCTACTCGCGAACGGCCTCTTCGCAACACAAAATGTCATTGCCCTCGACGGTGTCAACACCAATGTCAAGGGTGGTTGGGTCGACCATAACTACAAACAACTATTCATTCAATTCGCCTACGTCTGCGCTACCTGCACTTACACCTTTGTGGCGACAGCGGCGATTGCCAAAGCCATCGATTTAATACCTGGCCTTCATCTCAAGACAACGCCGGAGGGCGAGGACCTTGGTTTGGATGAGGTAGAGGTAAGTCTATGCTTATTGGTGCACGCAAGTACAGCACTTGAAGCTTCGTAACAGATTGGAGAGTTTGCAAACGACTATATCGAGGTGCGGAGAGATTGGACGGCCGTCGGGAAGCCTATGAGTGACCAGGCGTCCGAGGTGCCAATCATGGACATCTATATCCATGGAGACAGACGAGACCAGGAAGTTCATCGCAAGGGTAGAGAGTCCCCACCACTCGATCTCATCCAAGAAAAGTCTGTGGACGAGGTAGCATCTGAAGACATTCAAGTCTACTAAGAGCCCCGCTTGTAAAGAAAGGGAGATGCAAGAAGCTGAAAAGAAGATCACTCTCTACTATTTCACTCGTTGCCGGTCAACATTCGTGCTGTTACTTGTTGCGTTCTCTGAACCACTTATTTATTGCGTGCTGTGAAGCAGGCTCCTTCCCACCCGCTGCTTCGAGTGTGAGGTGATATCGTTATGAGTTACCGTAGCGGGTTTTGCCACGGATGTCAAGACTGGCAGATGATCGATGATCATCGGCCTTCCGAGTCCTTCGTTCATGCCGAGTGACGCTGAGTTCAAAAACGTTGCGCTGAACGGAGCATCGTCGTCGAGCGTCCAGACCTCCATATATTTGTCTTTCCAGACCCGCTTCCGTTGTTTGCCTGTACGTCGAGGGATTTTGACTGCAAAGCATGTGTCGTGGAGTTATTGAGGACCTGCAAAGTCCAACACAAATACTCGCCGCAATTAAAAGAGAGATAAACGATCAACATGGCACCACGAACTAGACTATACATACTTATGTCATTTTTGAACCGGTGTTCAAACAGCCTTGGGCGGCAACGTGACAATCACTGACGAAGCGAGTCGCCTTTGACCCGCTTCAGTTGAACCCTCCCAAACTTCACCTCCCCGTCCCAAACGACTAAGAATAAGTTTGCGAACCCATCGATGTGCGTGCGAACGTCTGCGTCAATGGCAGAGCTCCAAGAAGGTATGTTGGCCCGACCTTGTACGAACTGGACGGGTCGCCAGGCTAGATATCTAGGACCAAAGGCCTCGCCCGTCCGCCAAGAATTGACCTCATTAGGTCTACAACTCGAATGTTCGTACAACAGGTTGGACAACTACCACACGCGTTCATTTTAGAGTTTGGATTGTACGCCTTCACCACGCCCTCCGGCACCACCACCGTGAGTCTGTTGAGCCCGACGTGACCGGTTCGGATGCGTCTGACCGAGGTACCACAACGCCTGCCTCTCTTACTTCGTCCAACCACTCCTCGATGACCCCTTCCTCGAACACGTTGCTTCCATGGAAAACACTCATGTCCAACCGTCCACGAACCAATCCCCGCTGAGACCAGGCTCAGCCGGACGGGTGTGAAGATGCATTCCCAAGTTTCTCCACTGCAATCTTGGGCGTCCGAGTCTCCGCTTCAGAGGCAAATGGTGAGGGAAAAGGAGGGGTAGCATGGCCTGCTTTGACTGGATATGGAACGAAAGAGTATGCGTCAATGGTATGGGTATTATGGGGACATCAAACTTACTTGGTGACAGGCAAGGTGAGGAGTAATTAGAAAGGCGACCGATAGGACCTCGTCGAACGCGTGAGGCGACATGGAAGAGTGTGTCTGCCCTACGGTGATCCATTAAATGTCGTCAAACCGTCGGGTTAATTGTATACAGCACAAGTGAACAAGAAAACCTACCTGCCTCTTTTGCTAATTTCAACTGGAATATTACGATCCCAACCGCCCTCCGCCACCGTCGTATCACTGGACTAAGCTACTGAAACTGCGCAGGCTCGAGGTCCAACAAAGAGATTGCCATCGGCGATCTATCCTACAGTGGAACCTGGCCAGGCTCGGTCCGTCCACCTCTTGCAAAAGTTTCCAGTAAACAACTGGTAAACCTGCTGTAAGACATAGAGTTGCACCAGCAGCTCCCAAGCAGCGGACGCGGGTCATCCAGGATCGCAGTGGCGAGCTGCTGCGGTTGCCCGAAGATAATATGTTGATGACAAAGTGGGGCCCTGAGGCGACTCCTATATAGGTGTTAACACCGCCATCGCAAGGGGGCTGCCCCTGCTTCCCCGAAATGAGTGCAACGCTCGCAGCGCCATGCACGGTGGGCGCCGCGAGCGGGTAAAGCCTTTTCCTTTTTTGTAGAAAGTCACTCCTCACGATGTTAGCCTCGAAAGATAAATGGGCGTACTCCAGCGCCATCACAGAGACGGAGTTGATAGTACTGTAAACCGTCTGCGGTCCCATTGAAGAGCCCATCCCAGAGAAACCACTGCTCGAATGCGTCAAGCGGACGTTGAACGGTGCGCCCTTGATTCGAATGGGTGTCTATTAACGCCCAGCCAGGTATTGATAAGGAAGAATAAAAAGCCTGGGACAAGATCCACGGTGGGTCAGATAGTGTTGAGGTGTATGGATGGCGGAATATGCATACGATATATTGGTACTGCCAGGTATGATAGATGGTATTCCAATCGTTTCCACCAGAACACGGGCGCCTCGCTCTTGTTGAGTTTTGGGAGAATGAAGCCTGCATCAGCCGAGCTTTCTTTGCTATCCACAATCCAACCGCCTGATAGCGTCTAGAAGATTCAAAGTCAGTTTTTGGAAATGTTGAAAATGAAGCAAGGTCCCTTCAAAGCCCCCTTTAACGGTGTAATTTGCCAAATGAACACTTCTTTCAATCTCCTTAACCCCGAGTCGACCATAATTGGGCGCATCATGTCCCGCAGTGTTTCTGATAAATTGGGCGCCAAGTAACGAAGATGGCAGTCTTCACTGGCTTATCTGATGTGTTGAGCGCGAAACCATGTTAATTTCCGGTACAACCTACTTAAGAACCTTGACAACAAATCGATGGCCAAGGGAGCTCGCATTATGGAAAGGTAACACTGCACACGCGTTTGAGTCAAGGAACGCAGGCACCTACGTTCTAGGACATCCATCGTGATTGGTTCATCCCCAGGTAAGACATCGCCCATCTACCTAACTCTGAGTCAACGAATCTTGGCTGTTAGGACTATCAGCGGATTGGTTTTGGTCAACTGGTCTGGACCGTCAGGACCTTCGGCCGTTAGCAGTGAACCGTCGCCCTGACTAGTAGATAGATTTGGACCAACGTAAGACAAAAAAAGCCAGACATACGAATGTGGAGCGGATTAAGATCCAAGGCTTGTATCTTAGCAGACTGGTGATTGTTTAAATTCGTGGTATGCATTCGCTGGTATGAATGAGTGCAGAGATTATTAAAAGTGAAAGATGAGTTACCTGTATGAGACCCTCTGAGCACCTCCCACTTCGTGCTTATATTTCCACAGGTAACTGGTGACTATCATGGTGCCCAACTTGGCTGGCTCTTCATGCGACCTGCGTACATTACAACCGTTGCACGCTCCTTGGAAGGATTCTCCGCGGCTGTCGTGAAGAGCAGTATTGATAATGACATGTCGTCGGAAGTCGATGGTCCATCCCACAAAAGCACTCCCACGCACGCGGGGGGTTGGGCAGTTCGTGGTCTATGACATTAAGTAGTGTCAGTCACTGTTGCTGACGAACACTGCCGCGAGGCAGATCAGAGTGCGGGTATGGGTACAGAATGGAGGGTACGGCAGCGAAATTTACGAGTGACATTCAGAGTTTGCACGCCGCACGCTACTGGCACATTTCACAGAACAATGCCTCGGGTAAGTAGTGCGGCCGGTGGGCCGCCATCTGCACACTGGGGGGCAAATCAAATTTTAAATTCTCAAAACCGGCACTTCTCTACACTCTTGACACGCACCGATAAACATCCGGAAAAAATCGTGGTAGGTAGAATCGCTTGATCTGAACCCTAACATCAGAGCCGAGAAGTGCAACTTTAAATTATTTGTTGTGGCGTTAGGTAGGCAGTAGGTAGGTCCATGCGTTGCGGGCTACGTGTGTGGCCAGGGTGAAGAGGTGTAGTATAGGAGAAGGGAAAGTGTATTTCACGAGCGTATACAAACGACTACGAATGGACATAGGTGGGCGAAAGCCCGAAGGCTTTCCGGCCCGAAACTGCACCCAGATCTGCGAGCTGTGAGGGTGGGCTGGGCAACCGAACAGCTAAGCTCGAACGAGTGAACCGAATGACAGCGTCGGACGAGGAGCGGTTGAGTGAACTTGTCCGTAGCTTATGAGAGGGCGTGCTGGGTGGGTGAAAACGAGTGTAACGAGGATTGAAGCGCGCGGAAGGCTACGGACAGCTGGGGATGCGAAGTGGGCAAAGGCAAGGGCGCCATGGCCCACTTCGCTTCTCGACCGCCGGTTACGACTTACGTAATGTTATTTCTGGGGTGATGCGATCAAGCATATCACCATGTTCTGCTAAATGCAGGCGGACTCTTCGAAATTGAACGCCTCTCCTAAGCAGCTGGAATGATCGTAGACAGATCAGTTCAGAGGGACAAGCAATAGAAGAGTCCAGGAGGATGGTTTTGGGACTCGGGTGACCGCGCGTTGCTCGCCTCATGGGGAAGAATAATCACTCCGCGAAACGCCAACATTGCGCCCCAGGCGCTCAACGTTTTCTCCACATAAAGGCCCAGGTCGTGAGGGATGCCGCCCTCCACCCAGCTTAATTCTGCGACTGGATGTCGAGCTCCGAGTGATGGGAACGCACACGGATGACACGGGCAGTACCAACGTTGACGATGAGTAGGTTCTGTCTATTCATTCTAACCGGATAAACTGGACAGGCCATCTGTGCTTCCTATGCAGCTTGGTACCTTCATCCAACGAGCCGGCTGCCAGCACCACCGATAGAGAAACCAAGTTCTGGAAGAAGTATTTGAAGGAAGCAGATGACTATGATAGGGATTTTCTCCGGAAAAATGGGAGCAATGTAGAAGGCGTTTTGATATTTGTGAGCTCTTGCGCTGACTCGGCGTATGGTCGCAAGTGCCAGCTAACATGCGCCAGGCTGGTCTTTTTTCTGCTGTTTCGGCATCCTTCCTCGGATCCATTCGGTCGGATTTACAGCCCAATCCCACCGACACTACCAATGCCCTCTTGACAATACTTGTCAATGCGAACAACAACAGCGTCCTTTCGAACCAGTCCCTTGGGATCCCTGTATGGGATGGGCCCAGCACTGCCGTCGTATCCAGCCAGATACTGGGATACGCAGGTCTGTCAGCAAGTTTGCTTGCCGCTCTGGGAGCCGTTCTAGGTAAACAGTGGCTCAGCGATTTCACTCGACTTCGGAGTGGTCCGTTGCAGGAACGTGGCCGTAGACGTCAACAGAAACTGGATGGTCTCAAGCGGTGGCAGTTCGAGGTTTTCATGGGGGCACTGCCGGCCCTCATACAGTTGGCACTTCTACTGTTTAGCATCGCCCTTGCCATCGATTTGTGGCAACTAAACCATGGGGTAGGGTTGATGATCATCATCGCAACCGCTATAGGAGTATTATTTTATTTCTGCATCACTCTGGCATCGCTGCTCTCCCCCACATGTCCCTACCACACCCCAGTCTCTGCTACCATTCACACGGTCATGAGGGTTGCTGTGAAGTCAGTCGAAGAAATTACAGAGTACTGGGCGTGGCGCTCCGAGAAGCATAATGCAAAGCGACCCACGATCAGTCGGGTAAACAGGATACTGGCGCACATAGCCGCACTCCTTTCTTCCTCATTGTCAACTATCGCGTCCACCATACTTCTGGCAATATTAGCAACCTTCGGTCCCATGTTCGCTTTCGCTACCTGGATCTGGGGGGGTAGAGGTCTTCTCC
Source organism: Boletus rex-veris (assembly GCA_038088795.1). Lineage (NCBI taxonomy): Eukaryota > Fungi > Basidiomycota > Agaricomycetes > Boletales > Boletaceae > Boletus > Boletus rex-veris. Next base: position 21,523 of record JBBPJQ010000139.1, read on the forward strand.
AGACGAACCTTGATTTCTACCGTTCAGCCCTTCAACCCAAGACGCTGCGACGAAGTTTTCACAAGTCTATGTGTTCGATACGCGACTCTGCTCGCAGCACGCTGGACTTCATGTCCAGAGCTTTGCTAGACCCCGGCCCCGATGCAGATCCTCGTCCCATAGCTTGGCTCCTTGAAACATCGACTGATCCCGACAGTCTCATGGCAGCAGCAGAGCTCGTGCCCGATGCAGAATGGCCGGATGATCTTGATATATCACTGCCCACTGAGCACCTATTCAGCATCTTCATCCGTTCGATTCCAGAGAAGGGCCTGGGATCTACCAATGGACGCGCATTGCCATTGGGCAAGGCTTTCGTAATCATGTTGTGCCAGGTATCCAACGAAATTAGTGCTCGCGTTTGGCAGCCAGCTCTGAAAAGGGTTATAGCGTCGAACAAGCCCGATGTGCACCCTGATCTTCGTCTTATCCTCACCATTGTCATCAAACTCCTCTCCCACAAATTGGGTTTAGAGAGTCTGGTGGAGTTCCCCTCAGCCTTGGACGTTTCGCAATCGTTACTTGCCTGGCTCCTTCAGCCACTGGAAATTCTTCTCCGGTTGGACCATCCGTGCCGATCCTCTTTCTTGCCTGAAGCATATCGAGTGTTCCTCAAACTGAATTGGCCTGAAGAGCCAAAGTTGGAAGGGATAGAAGAAATGCAGTACTGCCGGACATTCGAAGCGTACTTCAATTGTGTCATGAGCTCGAAAGTTGAGCAAACGGACGAGTAGGTGATACATCGCTTCATAATCGGACTCGTGCTTAGTCTGAATAATTCAGGACTACCGATCAGAGTCAGGAGGAGTGGAACAAAGTACCGTGCGTGGTTTCTCAGCTCAGCGTTCTTCCAGCCTCACCCACCTCGTCGTAGGGCTGAGCGCTTGAAAGAAATACTTGAAAAGTTGAAAAAAGTTGATTCTACCCAACTCCTGGATGTCTATCAGCACCTCATCGTACCATTGGTCGTACTCTCCAGGCTTGCCTCTATCTCGCACTTTAAGCAGGTTATCAAGGATGCTGCTATCAATCCCTGGATGCTCGTAGCTTTCAAAGAAGCAATAGGCAACACAGACGAAAGTGGGAAAAGCATGTGGCTCTTTGCGAGCTGCCTTATCCAGCTGGCGACGAGTGTAGACGCATTCAATCCTATCGAAGCTCAGGTCGAGAAACCCCCTGGAAATGGAGATGGCTGCGAGAAAACGCCGAGCCCGCCGCCACGCATGGACTCCATGACTCTCCTCTCGTATCTACTCAACAAAGAGACGCCCGCAACACCGGAACAAGTTGTGTATGCCTTGCAAATCATGCTTGCCAATGTGGACGAACACTCTATGCTTGCTTCTAATCCCCATTTCGTCAACTACATCTTGTACGCCACGGGCCCTGGCCAGTTGTACTCTATTCGCGACACTGGGTTGAAAGTTCTCGTCATCACTTGCCAATCTTTACTCCGCACGTACGATACAGTCAGCCTCGTAGCGCTTGCCGCTGACTGCGATCTCGTTCGCTTTCTCCATCGCGCCATTCTCAACCAAGACCCGCCAACTTTATTAAAGGATTTACTCCAAATCAGCGACGAGGTTTTCAACGAACAGCTACTTGGGATCCTTGCACCTGCACTCGGTGACCCTATCAATACGCTTTTGGCCAAGCTCCGCGATGAGCCGAACCAGATTCCCGAACGTGACCTTCGTGATTTAGAGATTGCGTTGGTACTCTCGAACAGCGAGGGTCGAAAAAAGCTCCTCTTCGACCATTTGGATCACCGCATCGCTAAGATGCCAGTCTGGGACTATCAATCTGCCATGGCGCTGCCGCTCACCGTCATCGTCGGTTGGCTCCTTCGACGAGACAGACCCTTGGGCTCGTCCGAGAGTGTTTGGAAGGCATTCCTAAGGCCCGACTTTGAATTGCTGTTGTTCCCTGCTTGGGGCGATCCGGATGCACTGGAGGATAACCCGCAGATGCTACGGCTGCTGCTTGATTGTACTGCGAGATGGTTGTCGACATATTTCGACTCTGGGACTGGGGTGTCGTCGCAGTCGCCCTCAGATGCGACCCTTGCGCGTTTGCAGCATTCACTGGATCAGTTGAGGAGCAGAAATCGGGCGCTATCTGCAGACATTAAGAGGGCACTGCAAAAGCTCTCCAGGGAGATCAGGCGGCACGGTTAAGTATAGAAATGCAGGAGGGGTACTTAGGGCAATGTGTGGTCGTACGTACAATGCACATGGAAGGTCACAGCTCTAATGTGATCCTTTCGCTACGGATGTTTTCTATATTGGTTATTCTATCAGGAAGGATTTCATTTTGGTCGGCCTTCTCCAGTATATTACGCTCCTAAGCTGACTCGCTGAGGTTACCTAGAAAAAACCGGGTTTCGAGTTTATGAAGCCATTGGTAGTAGATATGGTCCAGGCCGATCCTGCTGGATGAACGAAGTGGTTTCCTGGCTTGCCGTGATTCACCGCGAGCTGAATGGCCGTAAACTACGCGCTCGTCCTGTGGACACCGATGATCAGGACCTGTTTGATCGAATAGCTCGAACTACCCCTCACTGGAAACGTCACATCGTCTTTGTTGCCAGAAGTGAAGTGTTGTTCAGTCGCCCGTGATATATCATGCTTCGTGTGATAGTGTAGCACGAGGAGATAATACATAGTTTTTGGTAGGTGCGCTGCTGGGTTGGATGGGTATCGATATATCGATTAATGTCTAAATGATACGAGTTGATCTCGTGACCACTGACGAGTTCCATAATTGACACTGACGGCCCTGAAACCACACTTGGAAGCCAGTACAGTTCCAGCGTCAAGCCTCGACAGCGCATGGGCTAGCTGGACCCCATGAGCATGCTACATCTATATCAGAGAGTGACATCAGCAGGGCTCAGAATTAGGTAGCAACGTCTTACCTGAAAATGAACAATCGTGATGGAGGGCCTAGAACGTAGGTACCTACGTTGCTTGACTCGAACGCGTGTGCCCAGTGTTCCTTTGGACTGGCTCAGACCGACATTTTACGCACAACTTCATGGGAAGTCTACCATTAATCCAGTGTGTGGAAGGCCAATCGGCAGATTGGTTCTGGTCAACCTGATCTGGACCGGTCAGGGCCCAATTGGTGGTTAAGCTAACTGTCTTCCTGATTAACAGATGAATTTGGACCAACAACAGGAATTTTGAAAAAGCCAGACTCAGCATTCGAATCCGGAAGGGAAAACTCATGCGCATTCATGCATGATCTTCCAATCTAGATTTGTGTTGTAGCAAACTGGCAATTATGCAACCCCACGGGTTTGCACGGAATAAGTACAGGGATTATTTAAAAGTTAGAGTGAAAAATGAGTTACCCGTACGAGACCCTCCAAGCACTCCCGCTTCTCGCGTGTATCCCCATAGGTGACCGGTGACTATTGTCAGACGTGACTGTCTCTTGACGCGACCTGCATACATCACAAGGTACGTGAGATGCTCCTTCTTGAAGTTGGAAGGATTACTTACCCCGCGGCTGTCGTCAACATCAGTGTTGAGGGCGTCGGATTGCTTCACAGCCACTCGGCATCTACCAGCCTACTTAACTAGGATTTCGCCCCTTAAATAAACAGACACTTATTCTGCTTCAATCACTTCGACGCGAAGAGTTATTACACTGCCCGCCACCCAGCTCAATTCTGCAACCAGAAGTAGAGCCTAAGACCGGGTTTAGTGGGAACGATGCAGGCGGGTGACACAGGCAGATCTCCGTATATCACTGCCCAACGAGCACATGCGCAGCAGGATCATCTTCATCAATTCGATTTCAGAAGAGGGTTTTACTAATGAACGCGCATTACGATTTGGCAAGGCTTTCATAATCGTGTTGTGCCAAATGTCTAACGAAATTAGCGCTCGCGTCTGGCGGCCAGTTTTGGAACGTATCATAGCATTGGTCGAGCCCGACATGCATCCTGATCTTCGTTTTATCCTCATCATTGTCATCAAACTCCTCTCCCACGGTTTGGGTTCAGAGAGCCCAGTGGAGTTCCCCTCAACCTTGGAAGTTTCGCAACCATTACTTGCCTGGCTCCTTCAGCCACTGGAAATTCTACTCCGACTGGACCATCCACGCCGATCCTCTTTCTTGTCTGAAGCACATCGGGTATTCCTCAAACTGAAGTGGCCTGAAGAGCCAATGTTGGAAGGGGTAGAAGAAATGCAGTACTGCCAGACGTTTGATGCATACTTCGAGTGTGTCATGAGCTCAAATGTTGGGCAGACGGATGAGTAGGTGATGCATTACTTCACGATCGTACTCGTGCTTAGTCTGGATTGTCAGGACTACCGATCAGAGTCCGAAAAAGTGGAACAAAGTACCGTGCGTGGTTTCTCAGCCTAGCGTTCTTCCAACCTAACCTCACCCCATCGCAGGGCTGTGCGCTTGAAAGCAATCCTTGAAAAGTTGAAAAAAAGGTCGACCCTACCCAACTCCCTGAGGTCCATCAGCACTTCATCGTACCACTGGCTGTACTCTCCAGGCTTGCCTCTATCCCGCATTTCGAGCGGGTTATCAAAGGTGCTGCCATCAATCCGTGGATGCTCTCAGCTTTCAAGGAAGTAGTAGGCAACGCAGACGAGAGCGGGAAAACTATGTGGCTTTTTGCGAGCTCCCTTATTCAACTGGCGATGGATGTGGACGCATTCAATCCTATCGAAGGTCAGGTCGAGAGCCCCTCTAGGAATGGCTATGAGAAAATGCCGAGCCCGCCGCTACTCATGGACTCCACAACTCTCCTCTCGTACCTCCTTAACAAAGTGACGTCTACAACACCGGAACAGAGTGTGTATGCCTTGCAAATCATGCTTGCCAACATAGACGAGCACTCTGTGCTTGCTTCTAATCCCCATTTCATCAACTACATCTTGTGCGCTACTGGCCCTGGCCAGTTGTACTCTGTTCGCAACATTGGGTTGAAAGTTCTCGTCGCTACTTGCCAATCTTTACTCCGCACGTACGATACAGCCAGCCTCGGAACACTTCCCGCTGACTGCGACATAATTGATTTCTTCCATCGTGCCATCCTTCACCAACTATGCTGAAGGATTTCCTCCGAATCAATAACGAAGGTTTCAACGAAAAGCTACTTGGGATCCTTACACCTGCGCTTGGTAACCCTTTCAATGGGCTTCTGACCGAATAAGATTTCGGACCGTGACCTTCGTGATTTGGAGATTGCGTTGGTACTGTCAAACAGCGAGGGTCGGAAAAAACTATTTTTCGACCATTTGGATCACCTCATTGCCGCGATGCCACTCCCGGGCTACAAATGCCCCATAGCACTACCGCTCACTGTCATCGTCGGTTGGCTCCTCCGACGGGACAGACCCTTGGGCTCGTCCGAGAGTGTTTGGAGGGAGTTCTTAAGGCCCAACTTTGAGTTGTTGTTGTTCCCTGCTTGGGGCAATCCGGATGCACTGGTCGATAATCCGCACATGCTATGGATACTGCTTTATATATGCACTGCGAAATGGCTATCTACATATGGAGTGTCGTCGCAGCCGCCATCGGGTGAGACCCTTGCACGCTTGCAGCATTCACTGGATCAGCTGAGGAGCGGAAATCGGGTGCAATCTTGGGATATTAGGAGGGCATTGCGGGAGCTCTACAGGGGGATTAGGCGGTATAGAATTGCAAGGGGTACTTAGCGCAACGCGTGATTGTACGTTTGTGGACCTATTGTCTTGGACCTTAGACTGATAACTAGCCGGAACCAGAGTTCCGGCCAGTTTAGCAACTTGAACGTTTATTATTCAAATACTGTACTATGTAGTTCATAGCTTATATTCATGCCAGATTCCTGATGCAAGCCTGAGGCCTCAGTAGACGGTCTGGTCACCAGACTAGGTGCAAGTGTGGGTTCCATTTCCAAGTTCGAGTCACCAAGGTTACACGAAAGTTACACTAGATGTCACTGGAGAAGTGACAGGATTACTGTTTGGCCGACCACAGCGGTTAAACCACGAGCACGGACCAACTCAATTCCCCAAGTACATCGGTTCCGAGACAGATTGTCCGGTCTAACCATGCTCGGACTCGACTTCCCAACGTTGAGTAAGTAACGGGCCGCCCTGAGGAACGTCAGGGGTCGTTGGTGCTCGTAGAACAAACAAAAGCCGAAGGCTCCTGGCATCAACGTTTAGAATTCGTAAATATGTAGAATGTTTTGCAAATTACGTGCATCGTTTCTGCCTGGACGATGATGAGGCAGTGAATCGAACATGTATCACCCATCGACTTCATAACTTGGTTTGTATGGCTCCGCCACCTCCGGCACCATCATCCCAACGCGACCGATGCGTCTGACCAAGATACCACAACACCGCCTCCCTCACTTCGTTCAACCACTCCTTCACCACGCTCTCCTCGAACACGTTTCTGTCATAAAAGACGTACATCCTCAACTCTCCGCGTGAGCTGACTGCACCGAGATAAAGCTCCGCAGGGCGTGTGTGGAGGTGTGTCCTCGTATTCTCCACCACGATCGTCGGTATCGCGTCCTCTTCATTTTCAGAGCCAGATGGCGGGGACGAGGGAGGAGTAACATAGCCTGCTTTGACTGGATGTGAAACGGGAGAATAAGGTGAGAGCGGGTGGGTCGATGGTAACGGGTATTCGTTCGGGATTATCAAATCTACCTAGTGACCGACCACAGGTGTGAATAGGTGACTGGGAAAGGAATACATGACGCACGCTACCAAAGCTAGACCCTATATGGGCCAAGATCGCGGGGGTGTCAGTGACCGCCAGAACCTCATCGTCGTCCGAGTCGCTCCATGTGTCACGGCCATTGGCGCTTTCGACGTGCCGTTTCATCCACTGCAGAGCACCAAGTCGTGTATCCTCGATGCGCGCGAGACCTGCGGCACGTAGGATCTCGAAGAATAAAGGATGGTTGAAAAATGCCGTCGTTTGCTTCTTGACCAACTCTGCACGATGCAAGAACCGGTCAAACGTAAGCAGGTCCGGGAACGACGGTGCACCATCCGACAGAACGCCCACATGTCCCAGTTGTTCCGCTGTTGCACCCAGTGTCATGAACGGGAGTTGGAAATAGAATAGACTGATGGACAGCATAAATTCGCCTGCACCACCCTTGTCGAACCACGCCTTGTCGAGATACGGGCGCAAGTTGAACGGTCCTCCACTGATATGAGGTTGTCTCTTTCTATGCTCCCATTCTTCCTCCGAGATGTCTCCGCGCAAGTACCGGCGGTAGAGCACTCGGGTCATCGCCACTTGTGCGAGCGCTAGGTAGGCGTTTCCAAAAGTAAAATCGTGCAGACGACAGTTGGCAACCACCGCCGCGGTTTGCGAGTGCGTGAGAGCAGTGGAAACAAGGCCAGATGTTGCGGCGACGTATGGTGTCGAACGCTTGAGGCGACATGGAAGAGTATGTCCACCCTACGATAATGGTAGTGGATCCGTCAATAGTGCCGTCGAAACGACAGATTGGTTGTATACGGTGCAAGGAAACAAGAAAACCCACCTGCCTCTTTGCCATTCTCAACTGGAATATCACGATCCCAACCGCCCTTCGCCACCGCCGTCTCGACGGACTGAGCGAGCATAGACGCAAGGGGTCGAGGTCCATCGAAGGGATCACCATTGCCAGTCTCTCCTCCAGCGGAATCTGAACGGGCTCAGATCCCCCGACCCTCGCAAGCGTATCCAACAAACACCTCACAAAAGTGCTGTTCGCCAACCCATCCGTCACACAATGCGCCATCAGTATCATCAGGTGGAGGATGTCTCTTCTCTCGGAGGCAGTCTCGCGAAAGACATAGAGCCGCACCAGCAGTTCCTCCGAAAGCGGACGCGGGCCATCCATAGTTGCAGTCATGCGCTGCTGCACCTCCTCTGCACAAGCGACACTCCCAAAGATAATCTCGCGTGGACGAACGACGGCGAGATCATGTTCCTGGACGACAAAGTGGGGCTCCGAGACGAATCCTGTGCCGCTGAGCCGGAGAGAGGCGCTGTCAGCACCTCGTACGGTAGCCCCTACAAGCGGGTAACGTCTTTTTGTCGACACCCACGCCCTGACGATGTTGGCCTCGGAGAACAAGTGTGCGTCCCGAGAACTGTTGGAGAGACGGAGCTCAAAGTGTTGTACATTGTCCGCGGTCCCGTTAAACAGACCATCCCAGAGAAAACCAAGTTCGTAGGTGTCCAGAGGACGTCGGAATGTGCGCCCTTGGGTGGGATGAGTATCGATCAACGTCCAGCCAGGCATCGTGGAGGTGGTGATATCCCTGGGAACAATGAGATATTCACACACGACCATTAAGAGACAAAATCCCTCCCATGCCGTAATTGACACTGATGGCAGTGCCAAGGTCCCAATCAAACGTTTTAACTGTAAAACAAGAATGGGGTGCACACCAGTTGGATGCGTGTTTCGAAATCCTCCAGCTTGTGTACCACATATTCCTTCTTTCTGCTATGCATGTGTCTGGTGAAACTGTGACATTAGTATACCAAAGTCCGGAGTCCGGACGCTGAAATGATTATCATGATGTCCGAGTCATCTGCCAGTGAATGGCAGCGAGGTCTGCAGGATGACTCCCAGCGAGCGAAATCGGGCGAGAGGCTGGAGTAACGTAGCCTGCTTTGACTACATGTAGAACAGAAACATTACTAAGGCTAGATTCTCCCACGAACCCAAGGTGTAGGGTGGACGCGGTGCGGTGCGGTGCGTCCTTTTGGTCTTCGCCTCGGCGGGCCTCGGAATCTTCCGAAGAGTTTTAGACACAGGACAGCTCCGAGTCCGAGTCCGGGATGTCCATGTCAGTCCCGAACATCCTAAAACGGCTGCCAGTTATTCAAGACGAACCGCGGTGTAAGAGTGAATAGGACCACGGCGGCGAAAACAGAGGTCAGGAGTATGACCAGTCCCTGGCCTAGGGTGCCCTGGGTATCGAGCACGAGGAAGAGACTGTTCAAGAGGGTGCTGGTCATGGTGTGTCGTTCAATAAGTTCACTGTGGCGGTAGAAAAAGGAACAAGACATACGCGAGGAAATAGAAAAGACTATCTCTAGCAAGGAGACTGATGTATCTATTCATCTGCCATTTCCTCGTTGCTCGATACATCTGCAGCAAGTCCCTCACGGACTTTGCTACAACTAGAAGGCACAAGACACAGCCGAGAATGCGCTGGACAGTCGCAGGCGCAATGTTCCACGTCTGTGTGCTGAGCATGAAGCTGCAAACCATAAAGTCAAGGATTTGAGCAACCAATGCTAGAGGGCAGTCTCCCGTAAAATGCACCATGGATCAGTCGACTTTGTTCGAGACATACCTATAGCATACTTTGGGTCGCTGTAGATGCTAGCGCTAACTAATAGAATGACCATTTCCGAGGTGTATATCACGAGCAGAACACCTAGAATGATCTTTGACCGATTCCACAGCGCATACACCCGGAGGACCATTATCACTCCAATCATCATCAGGTTTCGTTGAGGAGCGGAGGATGACAGACGCTCACTATCAGCAGACATCCAGAATATCGTGTAAGCCCAACCGCCTAGAACATAAATTATATAGCTTTGAGAGTACCCGAATTTAGTTCAGGTTCGGGAATGGTCGTTCGTGAATGCTCACAACTATCAGACCATATCAATACTCAGAGGTTCGCAATCGCGGCACTGGGTACTTATGTCTATGTCATTCGAGGTATTTGCAAGGCTCGTTCAAGTGAGTGGTAAGTTACGGGCGACAAATGACGCACCTTCACCGGGCCTGGTACAAAAGTACTACCAACTTGATGCACGCCTTATGATCAGTTTATTCCAATGCAGCTTAACATCAGGGACGTACGGAGGGCCGTAGTGCTTAGGCACAGATTTGTAGTCAATGCATGGCATACATGTAGCTGGTACTAACTCACATGCCAGAAACATAGCCCACATAGCGAATCTGATATACCTGATGTTTGAGTATGCACTGCACTGCGAAGCAGCAAGACGCCAGAAAGAAAACTCACGACAACAAACAGTGTAGACACCTTCGTCCAAGGTCTTTGCTATCATAGACATCACATATGTCGCGCTTCCTCGAAAAGACGTTGATTATAAACCCAGATGTAAGCTATCTAGGATAATCGCCAGCAAGAAGGTTTTCCGAATACCAGACGCTATCGTCCCACTACCTCTTTCGAAAAAGTGAGGCTAGAGACTTCAACATGACAGAATGAAAATCGAAATGGTGGCTTACAATAATCATAACTGGTTGCAGTGAGAATCACGACTACAGCAGTCAATGAGAATTATGCGATCAACGAAAAGTAACAGATGACCAACCGGAGATATAGTCGTTCAACTGCAGCTGTGCCAAGACTGACTGTACGTCGGAAGACATGATTCCTGGAAGGTGAACGGGAGTGGCAAGTACGAGCGAACGGTGGTGACGGCAACAGTGAGGAGCAAAAAAGAGGGGGATGTCCTGTGCAGCACCATGCGGACATCAGTCGTTTCCGCCGCTTTACGATTATACGAGCAGGGGAACCAGTACCAATAGCGCAGATTAATCGCGCCATAGGTTATTTGATTAGGTTGCCCCTCTTTCAGAAAGGTGAGGCCTAAAGACACGGTGTTCACGACAGAATGAGAAAATTCGACATGGATGGCCTACAATAATCATATATCATAACTGATTGCAAGAATCGCGACTAGAGCAGTCAATGAGAGAAACATTCGATCAACGAAAAGCATAGTAGATGACCAACGGGAGATATAGCTGTTCAACTGTAGCTGTGCCAAGGCTGATTGTACCTCGGCAGACATGCTTTCTGGACGTAAACGGGAGTGGCAAATGAGCAGGCGGTTGCGACGGAAGCAATGAGCAGCAAAAGGAGGGGCATGCGGTTTACGAGAGGTCTTTGAAATGGGGGTTTTGGAGGTACAGTATGTCCGTGCGGCCCGAGCGTCGGGCGGACAGTTTCACGATAAGAGCAGAAGAACTGGCTTAAGTTTTACGTGACCTCGATTAGTCTCTGCTTATCTCACGAGCTGCGCAAGGATCAAATTGAGGATAAAAAGCATTACATCGTCAGCACCAAAGCAACAACAAAAGATGATGATGATAGCAAAAAGAAACGAAACGAAACACATCCACAACAAGCATTTCTGCAAAACCAGAAACGGCAACAAAAAAAAAAGGGACAGCATGGATGTTGGCCAAAACAGTAACCCTGTCACCCGACGTGTTTGACAGTATACTTTTCCCAAGTCGGATAGACAAACGTCTCCGTCTTGGTCGTCACGTTCTTGACCCTCTGCGCGCGCGTCGACTTTAACGTCGAAGACGGATCTCCGAGGATGTATCCTGGCACTTCGAACATGACCGGGATCGCCATGATCTTGAGCTTTCGGTCATCTGCCTTGGTACGCGCAAATGGGAGTGGTTTTGGGGGTTTTGGTTTCGGGGTCTGGAAATTGTTGTTGGTCAAGGGTGTGTTGCGCGGCGTAGCGGACGTGCCACCGACAGCGGAAGATGTCGCTTCATCCGGATACGACGAGGTGGGTGACGAAGAAGTCTGGGAAGATAACACGGAGAGCAACTCTTCCAACGCCTCCGTGTTCGAAGGTTGTATCTTCAGCGCCGCGCGAAAATCTGAGCACAAGATCAGATAGGTTGTCGTAAAACATGGCGTACAAACTCACCTTTAATTGCCTCTTCTGTACGTCCCATCATCCGTCGAGCTTTCGCCCGTCTGTAGTATCCTTTGATGCTTCGATGTTGACTGAGCGCCTTTGAGCATGCATCCTCCGCTTCGATCCAACTGCAAGACAGCTTGGTACGAGTGAGAAACGAGGAGTAAGTTCGCCTACTTGCTAAGTTTCAAATACGCTGCCGCGATGTTCAACTGATAGTGCGGCATCTCGGGTTCCACCGCGTGCGCTGCTTGATAATGCCCCACTGCGAGCTCATAGTCGCCGCGACGAAAGGCAGCATTGCCCTCCACAAATCTATTAGTAGGAACGACCAGGAAACAGAGAAATCTTCGAGACGTACTAGTTCCTTTTCCTTCTCAGCTCTGAGATAGCGCACCTCCATGATCTCGGCAATAGTCATCTCTGGTTGCGTTGATCCCGGATTCGCCTCTTCCTCAGATTCGTTCCCCGTAAAGTCAAGATCTAGATCCCAAATGTCCTCTTCCTCGACCGTCTCCCATCCATGAACGCCACTACCTGCAGCACACATGTCCAGCCACACCAGGTATCAAAACACAAATCAATCTCACCTCGACCGTCCCACTCCCTTTGCTTTCCAGACCGAACCCCACTATTCTCCTCGTCCTCTCTCACCGTCTTCTCACACACCTCGCCTAAATGGTCGGTCGAACACCCACAATCGCACCACTTGGTCGTCAACTTTTCCCGTAACACGTTCCCGTAACCGCTGACGTCAAACTCTCTTGCGACGCGCCATAGCGTCTGCGAAACACGCTCATACCCAAGACGGACTTTGAGGCGCCAATGTTGATCCCATCCGGGCGGTGGCGTCGACCGCAAGAGGGATTTCTCTCCATACTTGAGTTCACAAGCTTCTTCGAGCGCTTCGAAACCCTCGGTGAGCGTTCCCAGATGAGGTGGCTTTGCAAATGTGGCATGAGGCATCGCCTCCAACACGTCGAGATGTGCCTTGAGTGCATCGTAATACGGCAACAAGCGCAACGAGTGCAGGCCACGGTTGCGACACACGGGCACGTTGTTGGACAGCGCCTAGGGGGACACCACAGCAAAGAAAGCCACGTCAGCACCGATCCGGTATTTGAAAAACGGAGAAGCGAGGCAAGCAAGACGCGTACGAAATCTCTCAGGGCGGTGTACGACCACAGCACGCTCTTGGTAGCCACACGTTCCCCGGATTGCCGAAGCTCCATGCTGACGACCGAGCGGAAAAAGTCCTTGATGTCTTCGCAGTCTGCGTTGTGGGCGACCCAGCCTGGACCGCCCACGGTGATGCAGCGCATGACGAACGTGGGGAGATGGATGAGAGCGACGCAGTAGAGGTGGGTGGAAAAGAGACGGGCAATGTCCTGCTCGAAACGGAGGAGGAATGTGCGTGCGATGGCGCGCTCGAGTTGGGAGACGGCGGTCATGGCGTTGGAGATGCCGCGGTCGATGTGGGCGGGAATGCGCTTGTGGTTGTGGTGGTCCTTGGGGTGGTCTCTTGACCCGACGACGTTGGTCGAGCTGGCGCTGGCCGACTTTTTCTTGTGGCCTGGGGTGGGTCTCTTCTTGACGTGCGAGTACTTGGCGGGCATTGTCGTCGCTGTGGTCGCCGACGATGCGGATCGCTGTCAGCTGAATCGAGTCTGATCTGTGCGCAGACAATGCGGCAAACAAGCAAAGCACCCGTGGTGGTCATAACTTAACATTATGATTACGTAATACAACTCAACGCATGTTCTGAACCAAGTCTACATGAAACTGACGCCAATCCCGGTCACCGTCCAGCCAAACCTCCTCCACCTCGTTCCCCGAATCATAGGCCTTGAGTTCTGGACTACACTCCTCCAACATCCACGCACAGTCACTCCTCTCCCGTCTCGTCTCTCGCGTGCGGCGGTGCAATGACGAAGGCATTGGCTGCATTAACACAGGACGTTCATGCCGTGGAACAGCAGCATGCTGCAGGAATCCGTCTGTAGGATTTGACAGCGAGAGGAATGACTCATCCCCCGTCGCATCCATCTCTCCCAAATTCACAAAAAGCGGCTGCGATACCGCGAGGGAGCGCAGCCCATCCAGCTCGACCGGGGGCAGGAGGTATCCCGCACGGAGACGCTGCTCTTCGCTGTCCCCGAGCGTGAGTGTACTGACATGTTCTGCGATCGAGGGACTTACGAAAATCTCGTATAGTCACCCACTTCAAACAATCTCCCCTCGGAAGACCACGTATCTTTCGTCGGCCGCACAAACATGGACGATGGTCGTGGTCGCGTGACTCTGGTCGCCGGTGACGGAGGTGCAGGACTCGGATAACGTGTTCGTGCCCTACTCCGCTTGGAGGACAGTGACGCCGTCGAAGACGTATCCCCACTCCAACCCTTCTGCGAAGAGGAACTTGACGAACACCTCCGAGAACGACTTGCACGTGGCCTGACCGAAATGGCCCGAAGTCCTGAATGGAACAAACTTGAATACTCCACGCCCGTCGCCCAATCCTTTGCCTTTAACCAAGACATTGTTCCGTCGTACGAGAGACTCAGATGAGCGTGTCAACAGAGCGACAGCGGGGAGCGCCTCGGCTTGGGTGATGAGAGCCAACGCACAAACGGTCGTTTCGATGGGCCTCTGTGCTATATGTATCTGGTAATTTCTATCTCAGCCGGGTCGTGAGGCTGGCTGGTTATCAGGACGGTCCGCCTTGGATACGGAAGCTTTAAGAAGCGTGAATAGCCAAAATGAAAACAGCCAAACCTTACCCAGAAGGCAGTGGCTTTGCAGTGCCGAACTGAGCTTCGACGAGCCAATGGCAGCGCATCTAGATAAAAGATATGATCGGCCGCACCAACTGATCGCATTCACGTGGGGTGGCCCTAGACGGTCATGTGTGCGCCGCATCATTACGATGGAGAAGTGGCGGGCAACGAAGATTATGGCTATAAATTGCGCGTATCTACAGTTACCGGCCATGAAGAGGCTAGTGAGAGCCAAGGCACTGGGAGTGTTCAAGGACCCTCCATGAGAACGTCCACTGACTCCGCGGGGATGACCACCGCGCCTAAGTTGAATCCCATAGCGTTCGGCGGCCAGTGCCTGTCCAGGGACCACCCAACACCAAAGTCAGTTGCGCGATCATTCCATCTTCACCAATGGCGTCTCCACATGCAACGCGTATGCTGACTTGCCAAGTTTCGAAATTTACTTGCGATCATCAAGGAAGTAGAGTCAGGAAACGAACACGGGCAAGTCCAAAGTTAGCTCGAGCGCTATGCCTTTCGTTCCCATGGACGAGAATGGAAAAGAGAAGAGGCCGTTGGAGGATATACCACGCCTACCTTTGTTACGAAGCCTACTTGACGGACACACGAGAGAATTTTCTGACGCATCCTTGTTCGTGGCTGAGTGACTCCTGCCTCAAACTGCCACGATGTGTAAATCGATGCTATTCCATCGACACATCGCCGAGGATACCCGGTTAGTGGCGTGGCGATGGCAGTCGTGTGCCAAAGAACGGCGTAGTCCATGTCTTGATGGGGCTACGTGTTGAATCATGTGATGCTAGCGCTGATGGTCTTGGTCATTACAAATGACTCAGAAGCTTCTCATTAATGAACAAAGGCGTACCGAAATTGTCATTGGCAAAGAGGTTGGTGCATAGGTTGAGATGGACGCCGGACGCCGAGGAACGAGGCACGAAAACGACCAGCCGCCATCACCGCCATCAAGAGAGGTTCATGGTGGCATAGGATACATACATGGATCCTGTAGCACCCCCAATAATTTGCCCCCTCTCTTCCATGGGAACGATGAGCGTCACGCCGGGTCTGAATTAAATCAGTGATGTTTATAGGGATATCAACCACATCTTCCATCATCAAGCGTGGCGGGATATGTAGTCAAATGCATCAATGTCATTTTTGTTTGGCCGCCTGAGTCTGCATCTTTGATTGCGCCAGTAGATCCTTTTGCTGTTCAGCCAAGATCCGACGTTTGTTGAAGTAGTCGATCTAGAGCAGCGGTGTCAAAACGTCGCACGAAGCAGGTTTGAGAGACTTGCCCAGCTTTTAGCGCAACTGGCTTCGTACTGCGATTTTTCCTTTGCGCACGCGTTCCCCTCCTTGCCAGCTTCGAGAACGCCTGCGCGGTCGAGACAGGTGAAATAGACGTCTCTGCTTTCCCAGCATTTCTTTCTGTCCTCTCTAGAGACGTCGGGTTTCGGGGTGGTGAACCAGCCCATCGTGGTCGAAGGTCAAAACTTGATGGAGCAGTGCAGTCACACGCCCATCTGAACATGATCACCGTCACTGGCGGCGTGTAACACATCTCAATGGCCTCACCGTCGCCGGTCCATCTCCACCCGCTCTCCCCAGACGAGCTCACGCCAACCTCGAGAGGCCGTCGTTCACGCGTACCCACCCAGGACGCCCTTGGTGCGGATTCAAAATCACAAACAACAACCCATTTCACGCTCAAAGCCCAGCTCGACGGCACCAGCAACAGCGCCAACACACGCGCGAACAACGCCACCCACTATACACGACCCAACCGCGACGGCGGTGATCATGTCTTGCCTCGAAAGCCTTCCACCGCGTCCCTCTCGACGCACTTGCAGAGATCTCCACGCCATGCACCGACCCCGCCCCCTCGGTTCGTCGTCGCACCGCCGTATGACATCAATTATCTCGTCCCACCCAGTCCGACAGCATCTGCAGCACGGATACGACGCTCCTCGGAAGTGCACTCACCCGCCGCGGTACAAGTCCTCGCGCACAAATGGCACGAGTACTCGGACGAAGCGATCCAGTCTGCGATCGCGCGACTGAGCGACGTCGAGTCTCCGTCCGACGCAGATCCACATCCCTATCACACCGCTCTCCGCATCCTGTCGTCTGCCCTGCACAATTTATCGCGTGCGAGACTCGAACTCGAGGAAGATCGGAAATTGTTGGAGGAGAAGCAAAAGGCCGGGAAGCAACGTGCCGAGACATTGTTACAGGAACTCTTGCCGTCGGAACAAGAGGTCGCACGACGGGTCATACAGTCCGTCTTTACGGATGACGATGAACGTCGACATCACGTCGAGCGTCAGGAGAGTCTTTCGGTACGTGTGATATGTCATCGTCTTTGGCGTTGTTGACGCTGTTTTTATTGGTAGTCTTTGAAGACATCACTCACAGAAGCACTCGAGGACCGAGTGCCGTTGAGTCAGAGCGTGTCAATAGGCGAGAGCGTCACATCATCGACATCAACGGTCTTGTCATCTTCGAATCACACGACGCGTGTTGAATCACAGCCTGGGAATGTCATCACCAATGATGTCCCGTCGGGCTCAACGGCCTCCAAGGAAGCACCGTTGCCATCGCACCGCGACACTCCCGCTGATGATACCCACGATATCCATACACATCTCCCCAGACAGGATAGAGCCTCGATCGGCGAATGGGTAGGGACTTGGCTACACAGAGGCAAGTCCAAACAACCCCGCGGTCTGTCCACCATGGCCATCAAAGAAGAAGCAGCCAGCATAGAATCATCACGTGATTCATCACCCCACCCCAACCTCGAAGCCGCGCCAGGCGGTTCTCAACGTGCCCCTCGCCGAAAGCCCACAAAAAGCGTCTTTGAGACGCTCGGCATTTCAATATTGAACCCTGCCGCTTCAGCCCCAGGTCCTGCTAAGCAGCGCAAACCGCTCAAGAGAGCGTCGGCGCTGTCCTTGGCACCCCCCGCGCATGATGGACACCCATCTGTAACATCGTCGCCCGTTCTCGCGAGTACGTTACCATTGCCGGCCCCCTCGGCTCCTCAGTTGGCGACCTCCCCGGATCCATCCGACACAAGAACGGAAACATCCACGATGCAGTCCCCAACGCTCGCGGACGACAAGCGTCTCCCTCAGGGTTCTTCGTTACGCGCCATCGCGCACGCAACACGCGTCATGACCTCTGACCCTGGTAGTATCCTCGTCGACCAAGGCCGAGACGCCGGTCCGCTCATCCGCCGACTTGCCCTCGACCTCGTCCAAACCGCGCGCGACGAACACATTATCTTTCGTGAACCGTCGAAACAGAAGGAGCGCAAAGAACGGAAAGAGGCGCGGACGGAGGGGGGTCATCAGGTCGTTGCCCGGGCGACGCTGAGTCCCGTCGAAGGTGTTGCTGCCGCCGAGTCCCTGTCGCGCGCGTTGAATGCGCAGGGCCAGGTTGTACGCAAGTCACGATCGCGCACTGGCGGGCTCATCACGGCTTCCCTGACAACACCCATCCTCAACGCGTTGATGCCACAACCGCAACGGAAACCGACGGGCGGACTCGAAGGCGTTCCGAGAACCAACGCAGACGCTACTGCGATTCCTCCTCAGCCTGTCGCCAACAAGCCCAGCTCTGTCCCACTCGAGTCGATCATCCCGGCCATGTCCAAGCCCCCAACGCAGTATCTCTCGCGTAAATACACGCCGCTGACAGCGCCCGACTTTCGTTTCACGATTCCGCTTCCGAACGCGGCATCACGGTTTACCGTCTATCACGACGATGAGAGCAAACAGCCGCTCACGGATCGATATGGGTTTATTTACGACGTGTCGCAATATGACGTATTGTTGCTCATGAGGGCCAAGGAATGTGGAAATACGGCGCCTGCTTGTCTTACTGGAGTCAGAATTGCCGATCGAAAGGAGAGTAATTCGTGGTCAGACGAGGAAGCGGACGTGTCCAAGGGCGTTATCCATGTGACCAAGGGACCCTGCGAGTGTGATGGACGGGGTTCGTCGCCTATCGTCGGTACGCCAGACGAGGCGAGTGGCAAGTCTATCGTGTCGTCGTCACCTGCAGAGAACGGCGGAGCGTCATCTCAAAGATCGCGTGGTTCCTCTCCTGGACCGTCTCGTAGCAAGCCCCGCCGGTCCACGTTGGTCTCTTTTCCCGACGGTCCCTCACAAGGTCCTGCTTCTGTACTTGCAGTCACGGCGAACACGCCACGCCACGTCTGCGCCAATACGATCCGGGTCTTGCTGGAAGACTTGACCAAGATTCATGACGAACGGCAGGCGGCGACGCGCAAAGACTGGGATGCTTTTGTGAAGCAACGCAGTCGTGTCAAGGTCGGTGCCAAATTGGCGCTGCCCACAGCGACGACGACGACGACGACTGTCGGCGGCGCCGCGGTGTTCCTCGGGCTCGGAACGACAGATGAGGAGGATGAGCTCACGCATACAGAAGGCCTGATCGGCTTTGCCCAGCTTGGTCTCTCCTCGAACCGTGACGAACGGACCCAATTCGACAAGCTAATTCGTGGGGGCATTCCCCTCGTGTACCGCTCCAAACTTTGGCTCGAATGCAGCGGGGGACTCGAGATGCGCGAGCCGGGTTTGTTTGGGGATTTGTTGGTTCAGGCCGGCGAGGATGCTGGTCATGCGTTGGTGCGGAACGAGATTGAAAAGGACGTTGGGCGGACGATGCCATTGAATATTTTCTTTGGGGGAGATGGCGCAGGGGTGGTCAAGCTTCGTCGGGTGTTGACGGCGTACAGTCGGTAAGCTGCGTCGTCTTGTTCGTCGTCGTCGTTTCCCCCTGCTCACGCTCACCGCACAATCCCCCCATTGACACAGGCGGAACCCAGCCGTGGGGTACTGTCAGGGCATGAACCTCGTCACCTCGACGCTCCTCCTGGTCCACGCCGACGAAGAAGAAGCGTTCTGGGTCCTCTCGGCCATCATCGAGCGCATCCTGCCCGACGACTTTTTCTCACCGTCGCTCCTCCCTTCGCGTGCGTGCCCGCTAGTGCTATTAGACTATGTACAGGAGCTGTTGCCCAAGCTACACGCGCACCTCGTTGAACTGGGCGTGGACCTGGCTGCGATCTGTTTTTCGTGGTTCTTGTCCTTGTTTACGGATTGTCTGCCGATCGAGGTGGGTCACTTCCATTCCATGCGATATGACACTATATGCTTATGCGGGCGCGCATACAGACGCTTTTCCGAGTCTGGGACGTCTTTCTCGTCGACGGGCTCGACGTCCTCTTTCGCATCGCCCTCGGGATTCTCAAAGGCAACGAACAAGAACTCGTACAATGTGAATCGATCCCGGCGGTCTATGTCGCGTTGGAGAACTTGCCGACGCGGATGTGGCAGCCGGATAAGCTGTTGCAGGTATGTGTGTCGTTGTCACGTGTCATGTGTTCAACGTTGATTTGATGACGCGTTAAATGGCATGTAGATGGAGCTCGAGTTGAGGGCGACGATGACGCATGGCGAGTTGGTGCGACGGCGCAAGGTGCATGTGGAGAGGTTGCAACAGCTCGTGCCGGGGTCGTGACCCGTCCTTGAACGTTGAACGTTTGAACGCTGGGACCCACTGCGTACCATGTT